>MU183947.1:67246-89738 GCA_016904865.1 Pissodes strobi
CCCACAACCCCCATAACTGAGAACACTTATACACAGGTATAAGGTTGAGGTCCTTACCTAACCTGGGTGAACGTATGCATAGGTATACGGCATTCGGGGGCTACTAAAAAGTATAGAGAGAGTCGAATTTATGAAGTATTAGAACTTCTAGTAAAGCGATAGTTTTTGGGGAGTTTTAAAAAGTAGTGAAAGTGCCTTAGCAATTCGTGATAAACTTAAAATACTTACCTTATAAATATCAGAACAAATACCTAAATAAAAGACAACCCGCTCACATAAACTTTATTAATAAAATAGTATCGTCGCTTACTAGACAAACTTTGAACTAAGCCTCCCTCGAGAAGACATGCATTTCATATTAATTGGGTATAGTGTAAACTCTTAATTCATCTACAATCTTAAACACGCCTTTATTAGTATACAATCTAACCGTTGTTAAGTTTGTTTGTAAATAAACTTGTTATTGTTTTTATCGATGTGTCTCCTTTATTATCTCTTCTCAACTTGACGTAGTGCGTTCCTAAATCTGAGTTACTCTCCTACACGCTAAGAAAGGCGTGTCGTCACCGATAAAAAATACAAGTCGTGACAATATCATTGGATAAATAAACATTTTCAAAAAAATAGAAAATCAAATAATTTTACCAATGAAGACAATATATAGCAAGTGAAGATCTGCAGGGGGACAACGAAGTGTGGTCAATTCGGCAGCCTGCTTACGCACAAAAACCTAGAGTGGTAGTTATATAAGATGGTCTACTGCTATTAGGCTTACAACAGCTAATATGTTTAGTCCGATAGGCCAAGTCAACAGCAACCCGAACCTGTCCCTAACCCTAACCGACTACCCTGAAGATAAATACCGAAAAGTGTCAATTTGGTCGAAAATCTCTCCGCTAATTGAGTCACCTTGTTACCTCCGAGGGAATCCGCACCGACCCCGAAAAAGTTTCCGCCATTATAGAACTCCCTGCTCCAACCAATTTACGTAGTCTCCATCGAATCGATTCTTGGTATCGACGCTTTGTTCAAAACTTCTCCCAGATAGCCGCCACAGACATGATAGTGAAGAGTGTATCAATTAATCAAGTAGTGATAAGAAACAGTAATAAGTGCAATAAAAGATAATTATCAATTAAAAGTCACTTAACGGTACGCTCGATAAAGATAAGATAGGTAATTTTAGGGCGTACTTGTTTACCCTTTACACCTGGTCACACAGATGTGGAAATCACTGGCAGCTGTTGGCAGCTATTTCCCAACTCACACGGCTACTTGGTTGGCCGCAATTAAGATTCTTTACTGCTTTCTACGAAGCTGCACATCACACCATGCGGTCAGCATCATTTGGACAAAAACTCTTGGCCATAGAAAGACCGGGCGGTGGATCGAGATTCAGCCCCAGGGAAGGACTCTTTTAAAAGGGTAACTTCACTTTACATAAAGCACATTTACGGGACGAAATTGTCCATAAATATTAATGGATGTGTACTTGTCAATACAGCGGTAATATCGCCACTTTAAAACTTGTCTTTCAAAGGAAAAGACCACGTCAATTGCCAAGAAAAAATATCTTCGACATCTGTCAAGAGAGCCTTCGAAACGGAAGAACGGCTTCGAGCACGGGTGCGTTCCAATATTCCCAAGTATGAAATAGTTAATTATATTTGAAGATATACATTCTAAGTTCGGAATAGGTATGTCAGGTTTTAATGTAAGGTAAAGAGAATAACAGTAACATAAATCTACCGATGAGAGGGAAGAAACTATATTACTGAGTATGATAGCATTTACAACGCTACAACTCTATGCAATTTTGATAATTGGCAATATATAGGTGGACCCAAAATTTCCTAATTGTTCGGTATATTAAATTGTGCCACATAAACATAACATATTAATCTTTAGAAGACGATTTCGCGACTAAGTGAAAATTGATACTGTGTCCGAATAGGCACTCGTTCAATTTGGTATTCGTGAATCGATTTCATACAGCCGGTCAGACTGGTGAGAGTGCTAGCTAAGATTACAGTAGTAGGAGAGCTACCTAGATTACAATGGTTGGATTCAACGTTTATACCCACTCTATAGAATTCTAATTATTTTGGATTAATACAAAGTAATGTAATATTTTGGCTTGAAAAAAATTCAATACTAAGTACTGACAAAAACATGTTTTAATTGATATTTTAATTTCCACCACATTACTCTCCCAACCATCAAATTTCATACAATCTGTTTCAGGCAATGCGTTATTGGATTTATTTACACTTAGTCTATAAAATTCTAATAGTTCTTGTGAGATAAAAGGTAATGTAATTATTTCGGCTTGAAACGATTGAATACCAAGAAAAGATGGACAACTCTTATGTGTGTGCCTAATTTCCACCACCTTATTCATCTAACTATCGCTGGCAACTTAGGTGAGATTTAGCTAGCAAATTATAAATATGAATTCTCTTATATCAGTAGAACCTTAAAAATTCCAAACTAAATTAAGAAGCTAATAAATGTTGACAAGTTTTTTGCTCATCAAATTAGCTTCGAATAATGAGTGCCACCGGTACTTCAGTGTGGGCTCTGGACTAAGATGTAAAATTACCGATAGAGAATACCTATTTGTTTTCACTTTATCTGAAAAAATTAATAGTATCTACACCATTTTCTGTTTTACCCATCAAAGTCATTGAAAATATTATTCGTTCAGCAGTTTTTGCTCCTGTAATAGGGGAGCACCTGACAGATTTTATGCAAAGCGCGGTATCAATAACATTCATCAATATGAAAATTAGCATCCGATAACCCTGTTATATTTTTTCAAGATCGACAGAACTTCGGTCGGTGTCACAAAGCTTCAGATTATGGAAATCCCTCGTTCCATATTCAGTTTGAACGTGATCTAGTTCGAAATGGCAGCATCTTTATAGGAAGCCGGAAATGCAATGCGGCGCTGTTATGCTTACTCTTTAATGTAAATTTACTCCGCGACTTCGGCGATGATTAAAGATCCTGCATTTCCTAAATCCCGATGAAAATTTAACACTTCCACTATTTCCGTAGTATGTCTAAAGAGCATAAAATATTTCTCGGGGCAAGGCTTTATACTATAGAAATAGATTTTTCGACAATGGAAAGGAGATATTGGTTTGCGGATGTTACTTTTTTCATAAGTACCACAATATTATTGGCATACTCATACTATGATAACCCATGAACAGAAAAATATGTTATTAGCCATTATTCTTTTTAGATTTTAAAACCATTATGAGAAATAGAAACACTCCATTACAGTAAAGCATCATCTGGAAATATAGACAATCACCTCAAATCCTTCTGATTAAAATGAAAAGCCTGTATGCGCTATGAAATGAATTTTAGAGCTAATCTGGTGTTCACCGGATAAATTTGAGGAAAATATATTTTCCCCACTATAACTTGTTTTAAAATCCGTGGATTAGTATTGTTACAAGATTTTGAAATCGAGGTAAGTTTCATGGCTCCCCTTGGACATCTGAAGATGCCTATAAAATAAAAGAAATTAATCTAAAATCAAAATTTGTGGGGTACTAACTACCCGCAAGCGATCAGTAAACACCTGTGATCTCATTAACTATTTAAATATTAATAAATTGATATGCCCAAAATTGTAACGGCCAGGATATGATCATACACTTGATCACTAAATCAAGATAAATTTCACCTTTCTTTCTGTTATCTAAATTTTAATTATTTTACATTCGCTACTCTGTCAAGATTGAGTTGAAAAATGTTCAAATTTCAAATAAGGCACACTAGGAATGGTGTTCATATATTGTCCTAGTACATAGTACAGTAATGAGACACCCCGAACGAATGAGCAGGAGAGGGGGACACAATAAATCTAGATCGAAGTATTCAGGTAAACCCCAAAAGTATATATAGATAGTATATAATACTTTTCCCATTGATTACGGTTAGAAATGCAGCAATTTCTATTTTCGTCTCGTTGCGTTGCTGCCATCTCTTTTGGCAATATTTTTTTACTTTAGTATCCTTTGGAGAGGAAGAAAAGAATGTAACAGTCAAATTTAACCAGTGTAAAATATTTTTAAATTCCTTTTTTGTATGCTGCATTTAGCAAAAAAATGCTGTATTTTGCGGTGAGAATTATTGAAAAGAAGTCAATACTCATCGGTTGATTAATTCTAAATTTATTAGTTCGATTTGCTGTCAATAAGCTTAAGATTACCGCATTTATTAATGTAAATTAATTCCATTCTAAATATAGGTTAACGATATATTTGCATTAGCTTTTATAACACTTTGTGTTTAAATATTTCATAACTTTTGAGTTATTTCTGATAAAACTTTTGGGGACCTCTGGCTTGGGCTGGTTTCAGATATTTATATTTATCTTTCCATGCGGCCATCTGCAATTCTTGCGATGTTCGGTTGGTACTGTTGGCAGCATTGAGTAGTAGGAATGGGCTATTTCCCATAATTGCTGCTGTCCATCTAGATTTTTAAAATTTTATCACTTAGTTTGGGAACATTTTCTAATATTTCTTGAACAATTTTATTTCAGCGCAATAATTGTGGCTCCTGCCATCGTTTTCCCACCATAATAAACGAGAACTAGTCGTTTATTATCTTAGAATTATTCCTCGTATCGAATTGTTAGTTTCATTAGACATTTTCTCCGCCCCACAATTTTTTCCCCCTTTAATCTCGTAGAAGTGAAAATGACAAATTGACTGAAAACTGAGGATTTAGTTCTTCTAGAAGTACCCTTCGAAGCGAAAAGAAGGTTTGCTTTAGTGCAGTCATAGTGACTCAACATTTAGTATTGTAATTTTGTACTGCCCTTCGTTGTGGATATTGTGTTAGTTTCTATTTGTGTTTTGACACGACCGATTAATCATGATCTAAATACTGCACTAGAGGCTTTCCGAGTTCCTTGTATAAGACCGAGACCGTCGACTCTCTAGCTAACCTCCGCCAAAAGCGAGGGTCATATCTCCTCACCAATTCAATCGCCTGGCTACAGATCCTATCTCCGGGCTACACTAGAGCCAATCTTATCTCCGGGCCAATTTTATTGCCGAGTCCTCAGCGGGTTCTACCCTCGGGGCCAGTGCCATAGCAGTATCTACATGTGCCCGGCGCCTTCACCAGAGTTCGACGACCGGATCTAATGGGTATCTTACAGAAGCTTAAGTAAATTCATTTATTTTTCTGTCCGACTGATATAATCGCTCTTATTATTTTAATATAAGTCAAGCATTGACCGCCAAGCTCTAAGATAGCTCTCATTAATTTTATTCTTCTTTTATTCATTTGTTTATCTGACCGATTGAGATAATCGCTCTTAATTTTCCTTTTTTTAAATATAAATCAAGCATTGACAGTCGAGCTTTAACATAGTTTTCCATAATTTTATTCTCTTTATTAATTTATCTGGTCGATTGATATAATTATTGTGGTCATTTATCAATACATCCTATTATTGCTATGGATTGAGTTTCTTTGTTTGATAAGCTTGCCTAATAACCCCGTACAACACCAGCGGAGCTTTTTAAGTTTAGTTGGGAAAAACTGGTGGCGCTCTACGACCCCACTACCGAGGCCGGGCTTTGTAACACGACTCTCCGGTGCTAGGTTTGTTTTGAAATAGAGTCTTTACTTGCTAACTTTAATGAGAAAAACGTGTTGCAAGAACCATATAGATGCCTGCTTTGACTACAGGAAAATATTTAAAATTAAGGGGACATGCTTGTCAACAACGTAACCTTGTCTAGTGTTTTAGCCCCTCGCAAGTCTCGTAGTTAAATAACGTTATAAAATATATATCTTGTATAGGTATAGCGGATCTTAATTCTAGTACTCTCAGCCTTTTAACCTTTATTTTTCATCTTTTGCAAAGGTAAATTTCCATTTATGAGGCTACAATCTTTTTTCCATTGATTGTGTTCATATATTAACTTATTCTATTCTGTTTCGGTATTGTGGATAAAACTCTGTTTTAGTGCATGTTGCCGAAGGTTCCAAACCCCAACGTAGATATTAACTTATGTTGTTTTTAACATGAGGCAAAGTTTTTTGCATTAACAGAACCTACTATTGGTACCTCGCGGCCAATTCAGCTTGTCCCCATTTTATATGCACATATTTTCGAAACATGGTAATCGAATGATTAATTGAGTGTAATAAGATTCGGTGATTGCCTTAAATTGTCGATGGCATTAGTGATTCTTGTTTTTAAATCTTCGATGCTATAACACGAAGACATGTAAACTTAATTTTTGATATGGTCTGGACTACTAAAGAGATAAACTACTAAGTAAATATCACCCTGTCCTAAGTAGTAAATATAAAGTACGCATTCAAACAGCGCAGGCAATTATGAACCCAAAAGTTGCAATAGTTGGCAAATTGTATTATGTACGTACGTAAAACTCAGGGGGTTCTAATCTGCCACCTAATTCCGCAGCTAAAACTGAATTTCACAGTACACAAGTGGGTGAACTTGGAATATCCCACCTAAAGTAGTAAAGTAGAATCTCCGATAAATTTGTCAAAGTTCTAAGTAAAATAATTTTAAAGTAGAATCTGTCAAATACTTAATTAACTGAGTGAAATTAAACCAAGCAAGTCTGCCGATAAGGCGCTCAAATACTTACCTAAATTAAACAGCAAAAGCTAACCATAAATAAAATAAAACGCAACTTTCTAAAAACTTTATTATAGACAAGAATGCATGCCTACATAAAACAATTAAAATATACCGTGAATATTAAGACATTATGGAATAGTGCTTGCTAAGTATTTTCCATTTGACTAATTGGTGAAGGAATGTCGGTCTACGCCATATTGGTGGAGGCATACCGGTTTGGATCAAAAGAAATTAAATGTTAACTTTAAGATTCAAATAACACGCCTTCAATTATTGGCGCCTTGCCTTCGAATAACATTTAGTGAAGGTGCCAATCGATGCCGGTCTGCCCAGTAAACTAATTTAATTCATAATTTAATTATACTCCAATGTGTGCATCGCACATTAATTAGTTTAATCATCGCACATTAATTAGTTTAATCATCGCGAAATACAGGTCTCCACCTAGTAGTAGTATAGTCCGTCTAGAAAGTATCCGGAATTTAATATTTTTTCTAATTTTAATATATTTCTTTTTCGTAACATTCCAAGACAAAAGGAATGCATCAAGTACGTTCTCCGGATAGTAGACTACGCTCAAAATAGCATGGCAACACTATCTGTCAAACATTGTTGATTGTAAGCAGGCTTAAGATTTGTCAATTAATGTCGAAAGTAGAAAAAAGAAGAGAGGTAGGATCTTTATATAGAAAAGGTGTTCGAACGTTATAAAATTAGTGTAATTGAGTGGACTCGAAAAAAGCTCAGTATATGAGACAATAAAGGTGATAAAAAAAACGTTCTAGAGGTCTTGGACTACAAAATCCGCTCCTAAGGTTTCGAAAATTTTGCATGCATGAAGCATGCTAAATTTTCGAAAGGAAACCAAAAAAATCCCCAGCAATGATACTGATTTTGTTAACGTTTTTAAGAAGATAACTTCAGCAATGTTCTTATATCTGACGAAAGTTGTTTCCAGCATGGTGTAACTCACCTAAAAATCTTATTAAGAGAACATATTACAGGCCAAATTCCTAAATTTACCAATGAAATATGGTTTGGGGAGTAATATCACATTGGTACCTCACCACTCTATATAGTTGATGGTACCGTTAACAATGCAAAGTATTATGCCATTATAGAAGGTTTTCCAGAAGGAAATGGTTTATATTTCCAGAGGGATGGCATATTCAGCAGTATAATTTATGATGCCATACTTCTGTCTATACCCATTTAAGTTTTAATGCAAGAACACCAATTGGCAACAATTCATAGCAGCAGCTTCACCCGATCTGAGTCTCATTGAAAACACATTATAGGGACTAACAAACATTGAAGTGGAACGAGTAATGCCACAACGTATCACAGTTTTGATTCGGTAAGTTTTACACCTGGACCACCATCACTGAACATTATGACGGTCACCTAGTTTCGGATGTATCTGAACGTATAGTGAAGCGTTTAGAGATAAATGGAGGTTGTATATGTAAATGAGATGAATTATTTGTTGTTATTTTATAATTTAAGTAATAAAAATGTAAACCGAAAAATTTTAATTAAATTTTCTTTTTTCCGGATACTTTCTAGACAGACTATAGTTAAAAGCAACAGGTTCATTGAAGACAAGCGATGCCATCTCGAAGCAGTGCACAGCTTCATTTTTGCCGGAAAACAAATTTCTGCATGTCTAGGAAGGTACAGCGGCAAATTCCTGCAATCTTAGAAAAAGAGAGAGTTTAGAGTGGAGCAATACAACTGATTTGTATATGAGAAGCTGTAGCGGTGTAAATGCTAAAGAATCTAGAAATATAGATGATATTCTCTTTACCTTACATTAGAACTTAGAAGCCTATTTTGAACTTATATTGTATATCTTAAAATTTAAAACATTAACTATTTCATACTTTGAAATATTTGGGAACGTATACAACCGGTATCGCCTATACAGCACCTCTTTTCTGTGGTCATCCCTCAGTTTCGATATCTTTTGGCAATTGACATGAGGTTATCAACGTGGCCATTGAACTGGTCATCCATTTTGACCCATGAACGTCTAGAAAGAGAAAATATATTTTTTTCCTATCGGACAAAAAACTATACCTTTCCGATGTGTTTTCTCACCGCAAAAGTCATCATTCCAGTATATTGGATTCATCGCTCAGCAACATGCAATAACTGTATGGGAATAGGCAGTAACTGTATGGGAATGTAACATTTCCGTCCTAGGACGGGAATATAACAATCAATTTAAAACACCGTTTTTATTTGGAATAATATTTGGCTCTATTTTTATAGGTACGTATTTAGTATGTGCAACGCGTAGGAAAAGCACATTCCTGAACTCCTGTGTTGCTGGCCTCGGCTGCGCAATTACCATAATCGTCCAGGGATGTTTTGCTTTTCTTATTAGTTACACAATATACTATTTTCGGAATCGAGATATTATCGTTGTAGTTTTGACCCTCAGGTTCAGTATTCTTAATAATTTATCATGAGATTGATTGGCAAGTATCTTGCCATTAATATTTTCACGTCTTATCAGCAATACCGTAATCTAAAATCATTTTGTATAAAGGGAGGTTACCATTTTCAAAAGGTGTGTTATATCTTTGTGTCTCTTTATTAGATTACAATAATTAAACTAGGGTCCTTCCTTATTCCGTTCTTCCGCTAGCCTAGCCTAGAGAATCTCTCAAGATATATTCCTGCCAGTTTGAGACCCATTTTGTCAGACTGATGTTGACCTGGCGCAGTAAAGCACTTATTATTCCCAGCGGCCAGCTGACATAAAAATTGGCCATATAACTACTTATCTTATCTTTATCGAACCTACCGTTAAAAGCCTTTTTATCGTTTAGTACCTTTTATCCTATCTATTTTCGTTTCTTGCCGTTATTTATTTAATTAATACCAAATTTCTATATTACCGTACTTGGTTAGCAAATGTCTTGCTAATATTATGGTAATTATCTGATTTATTTTTTAGTATTAGAATTAAATCTACGTACTGTAATCTACTTTAAGTTTTATGTCAATAGACCCTCTTACATAACAGACTTTAGGTGTTTGTCTATAGGCAGGTTACCGAATTGAGCTCACTTCGATTTTCTCTGTATGTCTTCATTGACTATATTTAGATTTTCTTCACAGGTCAATTCAATTTAATGTCATATTTTTTTTAACTGTTTATTTGTCCACTGGTATTATCGCTGCCATGGGATTAATTTATAATTAATTTTTTAATTAGGGGATTAATCTTTATTTAATGAGTTTTATTTAAGGCGTTCTATAATTACCTGCTACATAGTCAGAACTTTGAAAATTCAGACCTTAGTTAAGAATATAAAAAAGGAACTAGGCAGTTAATAATTTAGAACTTAAGATTAGGGGTTGGTGA
Source organism: Pissodes strobi (assembly GCA_016904865.1). NCBI lineage: Eukaryota > Metazoa > Arthropoda > Insecta > Coleoptera > Curculionidae > Pissodes > Pissodes strobi. The sequence goes on from MU183947.1 coordinate 77,275, forward strand.
CATTATAATTTTGGTGATACTTATTTTAAGGTATGTTATTATTATTATTATTTTTAGGTACAATACAATAATCTTAATTAGGTTTGAGACCCAATTAATTTTCAATTGTACTCGTTTTGTCTGAGAATATACTTAATATTTGGGGTTTTTGGTATGCTGAAGTCAAGATCAAGTTGAGTTTATTAATTTATTTTCAGGTTTCTCAACTTTCTTAGATAGGGTATGTTTCTACATTTTACTACCCTAATTTCAATGCTTATTAATTATTGATATGTTCTTATTAGAAAATTTAGTGGCGCTTTCGCCCAACTGTCCACTGTACGATCCACACCTATAAATATTAACACCGCTGAGTGAACCAGGCATATGGATCGGTTGGTAAGCAATTAACTAATCTCGTCACAAAGCTAAAGAAAATCATATATTAGGAAGTAGGTGAAAATATTTAAATAAAATTAAATATGGAACAAGCACACAAGTAAAGCAATACGAATGAAACTAGGAAAAAACGAGGAGAAACACAAAACTACGGAAAAGGATGGGAGATAAAGTCTCAAATATATGTATATAATTCTAATATAAAAACCAAGTGTTAAATGAATAAGATATATATGAAACCCTTAGGGGGTGTAAATATAAATAAGGGCACTAATAAGCTGCAATATAAATAAGTAAAATAAATACGTGCGGTGTGCGGTCTCTAGATCAGTCTATTAAGTCATCTGAAGTCTAAAATGTATGCTACCCAGCCTGAATCATTGAATGATTTACACAATAATTGTATTTGTATATGAATGGCACCATGTTACAGCCAAAATGTAACGTAAGACAATGCTTTGAAGAAACATTATTTTATTGCATGCAGGTAAATGGCCGTTAATTCCAAATAACTGATCAGAAAAGTAAGCGCAGACTTTTTTAGTATATACCTTTTTTATAAAAAAATATTAGAAATAAAGAAATTTACCCTTTCGATTTTTGAGGGTGAAATTCACCTCCACAAAAGGATTCTGTGAAAACTTGATGGTTATATAATGAGGTTAAAAATACCTTTAAACTGAATCCCTTCCCATTAGAGATTTGGAGGCAACTATCATCATCATCCCTGGTTAGGGGTTGAAGTTGAAGAGTTGAAAATGCAATATAAAATTATCCTCCTAAATTCAATAATCAACAGGTACGAACGTTTTTCAGATTTTAATCTTAAATACTAAAAATCGAAGTACTACAAAGTTTTAGATGGGCCACCCTGTATAATTAATTAGTGATGATTCAATTCCCCGTATTTTCAATATTTATCTCCAGGAATATTGGTTGAAGATTTCACAACTACTAAATATTGCACTGCAGATTCCTGTAAATAAAAAACTTATCTCATTGTCTGGATCCTTCAAGTCGCCGAGTTGAAAATATTTACCTCTGGTATTTTTGAAATGCGCTGAAAGATGACTGGGCTCATTTAAGTCTTATTTAGGGGTGAGGTCTTCCATTTTTTAATACGACAAAGACAAGATAAGGTTGATTAATGTCGGTTTTTAACTAGCAACATTCGTTGACCTTATAAATTCTAAGAGCTGTTTCTGAATCTCTTTTTCCTTTCTACACGCAAATTTATAGTGGGCATCAAAAGAGCTTAACCGAATTTAGACGAGGTTTTGTGGAGCGATTTTTCAATGTCTTTATGCTATTCTAGGAAGTTAGATTAATTATAATTACTTATAATGTTCTAGAGTAAATAATAATAAATATTTTGCTACAAAGAGGGTAAGTGAGTGTTTCTACTTATGTGTACTAACTCTAAAGGAAATCTCTGATGAAATAAACTCTAAAACTAATTCGAAAAAAGCTTCTTGTATCGACTTAATAATCGGTCTACAACGTCAAGCTAAAAATTATTTATAAAAATGGAGTAATATTAATTGTAATGAATATTAATAGTACAATAATTACTTACAAAATTTGGATAAATCTTTTCTCGTTTTTCTCAATTTGTATGGAATGTTCTGACTCCATAAGTTCTCCATCTCTAACCAAGTTTTCTGTTACTCTTGAAGTACTGCAGGAGACTTCTGGCTTCGTTATATTGTACAAAATTTTATTTGCAACTTCCTTTTTATTGTTGACGCTCTCGGCTACACAACTTTTCGCAATAGTTGCAGATTTCCATCCCCCATGTCGCTTGAGAGCTAAGACATCAACTCCAGCATTTGCTGATAAAGTGGCCGACATTCTTCCAAGGGAGTGTCTAGTATAATGCTTAAAATTCTCAAAGTTCAGAAATTCTGCAATTAACCATGTTTTCCCCGACAGCCTGAGCACAGCAGCACTTGCATTTTGATATCGCATGAAGAAGCGAGGATTAAAATTCGTCATGTGAGATCTTATATCAATGTAATTTTGAACTATTTTGAAATAACAAACCTCCTCATCGTCACTTTTAGTCACTGTAAATTTACGTGCCATTCCATTTTTGGAATCAGGAATAGTAACAATTATAACTTCATGCCTTAATTCAACATTGTCTATTTTCATTACACAGAGTTCATTAGAACGGCACGCTCCAGCAATTCCCATTATCATTACAACCTTCATCATCAAATAAATATCATCGGGGGCTTCAAACAGAAACTATTAGCTTCACATTCCCTGTCAAACACCTTGGATTTTTTATGTTTATACCCTTCATTTCTTCTTTTTAAAAATGCTCGAAGTTTAGAATACTAGGAAATATCTATGTTTTCCTCTATGGAAAGGATGGACTTCAACATGGAATATTCACACCATAAGCTTGATGGAGATTTTAAAACAGCAGATTTTTCGTGAAAGTACGCCAAAAGCACGGTTTCTGAAACTACAGTAGCAGTCTTTGTTTGGCACCATTTCTTGAAGTATTGATACCTTGCTTCATACCTCTTCCTCGATTTTTCTGGCAGCAGCGACAGACAAGCGATAGTTGCTGATTCCTCTATATCGATTTGGCTATTATGCAAATCAATAATTTAAATTTTGCCCAATTTTTAATAATAAACTGTCAGCTTGACGTTATTGATAAAATAAGAATGTTTATGACGCTATAGAAACCGACCAGGGCTGTCTTCATAAATTCATGCGAAAAGTATAGAATGAAATTAAAAAAATCCAAGAACAAATTCTGCAGGGAGGAGAAAAATCTTATATACTCCACGGGATGAAAGTACATTTAGTAGTCTCGAACTATAGTGTCAAAATCGTCCTCGACTAGTAAATGTCACTTACATCCCTTATAGCATAAATAACTCTTGGCTTATCTGTAACTCACGGCTCTCAAATCAGCACGGATGCTATAACATACCCAGGTCTCAACAACTATCCAGCCACGATACACAGACTAACGGTATGTTCTTGCGCATGGCGCCAGCCGAGACTGACGTCACGCGGGAGGCAGAATTCGTATTGTTATATGGAAAACAGTGTTGGCATTTTAAAATATCATGTTTTTTAGCTTTTACTCAATTAATTTTTTAGTAGTATAGTGTTTATGAGATATGTTGGCGGGTGAATAAATATCAGAAATGGAAGTAAAAAAGCCACATATCCTGCAATATACTTTAACGCTTCCATGTTTACTTTTTTTTACCTCAAAGTTGTCCATAAGATTTATGAGGTCGTCAGAAAGAATTTCTTCCTCTAAATATACAGGCTCCACAAATTTATGACTTTCATCTAAAGCAAGTTCTTGCTCTTTCTCTCCATGTTTCTCTTCTACTACTATCTGATCTTTTAATAATTTTTAAGTTATACAAATCTCTTAATCTTTGGTTTCTTGACAAACATTTAGTAAGCAGGACTCATCACTTTCCAAAGTATTTCTATTCTCTGTAAAAACGGCAGCAGAATTTCTTCCAAGAATGTACCAACGTAACCTATACTTCAAATCCAATGGTGAAGGATGATCATTTGGCCCTCCCATTCCTCGTATATATGCGAAGAAATTTTCAAGTGCGTTTTGGTTAAGTCGAGCAGTTAGAATATATTTAATTTTATATTTTTCTTTTAAATAGGAAAACATCTCCAAAAGAGATCTATTATTAAGTATTATACCTTTTTGGAATTGAATAATACTCCTATGTTTTCCTACCTTAAGTAGTGAGGATATTATTTCAGTCATATCGTTTAACAATTTAGTTTGTTCTTCCTCATTCGTACCAAATGCATTTCTTGATGGTTTATTACCTTCACATTTAACTTTGGAATCAAACCAGTCATTACATATTTGGACGAAGTCTGCAGCTTTGCCCCAGTTAGAATTTTTTGGCATAAGTCCATTTTCTTCACAATATTTTATTGCTTTTGCTGTGGTGTTCGATAAAACTTGAGCAGCAGGTCTAACTCGTTGTCTCATTGATCCTTTTACATTTAGAGGTTGTTCGGTCAGTTTATGAGCTAGTGTTAATTCTGAAGTCGAGATATTTAAGAGAGCTTGAAAATAGTCAATATTAATTCCAGAATCACCAAAACAAAATCCAACATCAAGAAGGTGGTTACGGATTAGCTTTAACAAATGGGTAACGTCTGCATATACGAATATTTTTAAAGAGGTGTCAGATGGGTGATTAAATGCACAATTTTTATCATGCCCTACATCTAGCTTCGACCATAGCCCTACATTTCCAGCTCCCATATCACTGCAGATTCCCACCACTATAAAATTTAAAATGTCTTTGGTCATAGGCTCATCAAATTTATAGTACATTGGCTGCTTCCAATTGGAAAATATACCACGTACCATGCATGTTTGGGAAGATTTGTGGTGTCCTACAACTTGTTATTCTTTTTTGTAAAAATCTACTTTATTTGAAATATATACTTCGTCAAAAGATAACACACATAAGCGATCCGGTTCATTTAGCTCGGTAGATTTCTTTTGCATTAAAGAAAGAACGTTTTTTAAAATGCCTTGGTTTAGAGTGAAAGTTGGCACCCACTTTCTTAGGGAAGATAGAGCTGGCAAAGGGTACTTATTTGCTTTCAAATACCTCTATGCTTTGGGGCTGACACTACGAAGAGAAACCGCAGAGGCAATATCTTCTGGAGCCCATCGTTTTTTTTTATCTTCAGGATTCAATAACTTTTTAATTTGTCCAGGTGTAAACATATTAGCTAGTACCTTCTCGTATTTTTGCGATGTCTCAGTTTTTATTGTATTAACTTGTCTTCGAAGTGCCTCATTCTCTTTTTCTAAACTTTTAATTTCTGCTTTGAGGTCGTCTTCTTCCTCTGCGTGGGTCCTACAATAAAATACAATTTATTAATACTCGAAAAGTTTTGTTCACAATTTTTGTTTTTAAGCGACTTTACTACGTTTTTCGAGCTCAACCATTATGATTTCGGAAAAAATATTTATTTATTAAAACTTTAAATAAACTAACCCAGTATATTCAATTTCAGTCTGAGGAGCATGGTCTGGATGGTCTCTAGAAGTCGAAGCTTGAGGTTCTAATTCAGATTTTGTAAATAAATCAGCAATTCTTTTTTTTTGTTCTCTTTTGATTTCTCGAACTTGTCTATCTGATGTCTTTCTTGATACCTGTGAAGATCCTGGTAGATGTAAGATAGGTAGTGCATCTGCTTTAAGGATGCGACTGTTTTTTGGATTGTATTGCAACAGTTTATGTCTCAGGGGAATTTCAAAGCTACTTTCATCAAAGTGTATAGAGCAAATTCGTGCTAGAAATAACAAAAACAAACAAATGTAGGCATATTATTTAAGATATTATAGGAAACAAGCATTGCCCTAAAATTGTGCATATATTTTTGTTGAAATGTTACTCGCCTCCAACTTTGCCTTATATGATTATTAGTACGCATTCAAGTTTAAAATTAAGACAATAATTAACTTCTTCTTAAGAATGTTTTATATTTTTAATGAATTAATATGAAAATAGTTTACCAAAAATTTCAATTTCGTGCATTAACTACCAAACCGCCTATAATAATATGCTGCTACTTACCATTAATTAAATTAATTTTGTCATTTCTTCGGCAAGCGTTTACGCACTGTTTCGATAAATCATCATTTTGCGGAAATCGGAAATATCGGATATCACTACCTTTAATTTTCTTATTATTTTTTTACAAGTAGCCACAGCACAGTTCAGCATTTTAGTCTCAGTTTTAACTATCTATTAATTACACACTAGGCTTGTTAGATACATAAATATATAATAACACTATAAAGGTACCTACAGACACAATTATTACAACCGTACACAAGAACACTTGTATCACGACTGGAGAAGCATCGAGTGAATTTCTACCTCCCGCATGACGTAAATGCGCGGCCGATATTAAGACCTGCAATCGGAATACCGTTAGTCTGTGTATCGTGTATCCAGCTACACCAACAGTTTTCACTCAATGCTTCTCACAAGTGGTTGGTTATGTAATGTAAGGCGCGAGAATGATGAGTACCACATGCACGCAAGCTAGCAAACAGCTAGTAAGGGCGGAAGAGGTAAACCAACGAGGGTTTTATAGGTGTGTTGAACCTCTATTCCATGTGACTATCCCACGTCCGGCAGATAAAAATCCTTCAATGAAGAAATTAGGTCCCTTGTAACTAATTCAGTAAAAATACAAATAAGTAACTTAAGATAAGGTATAAAAGGACCTATTTTGTGATTTTCGCCCAAAATCCCATGTAGATGGTCTGCACAATTACAGATATGGAGCTATCAACCACTCCTTCCAAATGACCGTCGAAAAGTGACATGGCCTAGTGTTTAAAAAAAAACTTCAAAATCGTACTAAACTCGCTAGTATTAAACCATAGTGCGGGTAGAGTAAAATTTTGCACATTTAAATACGTATTTTGAAACCAAATAAGAAAAGAAGCAATAGAAGATCCTGCCCCAACTGGCTATGCGAACCATAATTAAAAATAATTAATTAAATTAATAAATTGTAACAATGACTCTAGAAGAATAGGTCAGTGAAATAGTATCAACGTCATTTTGGACTCTAACTTACGGATGCCGCAAGAGTCACTGTTTCTTGTCGAAAATATTAAAGCAGTTATCAGCTACAAATTTACTGGATTTAACAGTTATAATAGATGATGCAGTCGTGTCTAAATTCAATTAAATATTCGGGAACATTATTTGGCAACGAAAACATATCAAATGTGCCTAATATAGACTAAAATTAAGTTAATTTTAAATATACGAAATTTAAAATGTTACAGTAGATAGTTTCATAATTTCCTTTTTAAATCTCGTTGCAGAAGTCCAGTTTTGATCAACTTTAAAATAACTCAACCTCTAATTACTGTAATTGATTCATCTCTGGTTCGATTTAATCTTAACTTAACTTCTAGTTTTTTTTTTGTTTATTAGTAAGCTCTATAATTCACTGATTTAGCTATATAATTCACTGATTTAGCTTTTATTTCTCTCTTATTCAATTCAACTTTCTTAACAACTTTTTGAGGCACTGCCTTCTATTTCAATAGTGAATATTAATTTAAATTGCTCAATTTTCTTTCATTGGGCTAAGCTTAAGCCAAAACGAGCTCCACTTTCCAACTTAGGGACTCTCTGACTTAGATCGTCTTTAAGTTAGTGGCGGTTTGTTTAAATAACCCACCCCCACTGAGCTCAGGGTCTAATTTGTACGCTTCGCAGACAGCATTTGCATTTGTAGCGGTATTTTTTTTTTATTTCTTATTATTGATTTTGAATTTTAACTTAACTCGTCTCACTCTCAGTTTCCCATTATTCAGGAGCAAAGGTGTTGCGCCTAAAAGTTAGAGTAAAAGCGTTACAATGTGCATATTTCAAGTTTCAGGGAATCGAAATACATTAGGAACACCTACCCTACAAGTTTTTATGTATCAAATCCTGTGTCTATCAGCGTGGAATGTAGAACTATTCTACAGGGTGTTTCCTGACCTCGGTAAAAAAATTAAACTGGTGAATCCTCACGTAATTTTAAGACGAAAATGTGGTATGTCGCTTAGTTTTCAAAATACAGGGTGTTGCAAAAAAATTTTTTTCGTGATTTCTTTTTATCAGTAAATAATGAGAAGCGACATTCGAACAATATTTGCACACCTTAATAAGGGGTTTGAGCACTTTATTTTTATTCACGCAAAGCCTACTCGTTTATTTAAACAACAAAATGATGAGATTCTTGTGACGTGAACAAGAAAATAATTTTTTACTCTAGAACTGTAAGAGATACGAGAAAAATGCAAGAAACTTAATTTGCTTAAAATTAAATTTCTTATCAAATAACATAAGAATTTTGAGTGTTTAATAGGCCCGTATTATTACTTTGCGAAATTCTAGTAGTCGTTACCCGGATCTCCGCCAATGAACTATATGAGAAGGTCAACATGAACACAAAATAAAGTGCTCAAACCCTATATTAAGGTGTGCAAATATTATTCGAATGTCGCTTCTTATTATTTATTAATAAAAAGAAAACCGGAAAAAAAATTGTATTTTGAAAATGAAGCGACATTCGAAAAAATTTTATACTACATTTTCGTCTTAAAATTACGTGAGGTTTCACCAGTTTCGTTTTTTTACCGAGGTTAGGAAACACCCTGTATAGAATTCGATTTCAATTATATAATTTACGAATATCTTATATTCCTCACTATATTTTTGGCATATTCTATATAGAAACAGACAAAGACAAAATATTTCTGAATAAGGTAAAATTGGGTATGCCTTTCCCTATATCTTATAAAAGCTTGATAACATACAAAAATGTTGGACGGAATACACAATATCAAATTTATATTCTGTAAAAGTTGGTCCGTATATAAAATGAAATGCAAACTTTCCTCTGATTCTAAATAATAAATTATACTAACACAGGCGGGCAAAAATATTATGAAGCGGCATCGGCATCGGCACTCAGTTCATATTTGCCATTTTTTATTTGTGGATATGTAATATTAAAAGTTTGCTTTTATATATAAATCTTCATGAAATATGAGGAAGTTTACAAACTGGCGCAAAAGCTGCGATTAAGGTGATCAAGTTTCACTTTGGTAGTAAAATGAAGTTTCCAACAAAACTGTTTCTTCTTAATAAATCTTATTAAATATGAAATTAGTTACAAATATACAGGGTTATTCACGGTGAGTGTCCTATTAGACGTTATGGATAATTACTTAGGGTAAAGATCTCAAATTTTGGTTGGGTATGTAAACGAATATGATCTATCTTCGTAAAATATTTCTGGCCATGCAATGTTGCCAGATCTACTAGTAGCTAATATCAACTTTATTTTTTTAAATGGAACACCCTGTATGTTGTTATCTTTTCGGATTGCATGAACTATTCTGGAACTTTTTTATGTAACATATACTATACCTATCTTGTGCCGTTTCGGAAATAAAAAATATTTTTTAAGAAATATGGCGACAAACACCCCTAAATAAAAAATATATTTTTTTCGCAACCAGTACAGCTAAATATCTGAATTTTTGGTTACAGTTCGCTATTAGACTGCTTTATCATAAAATTATTTGAGAATTGAATTATCGCATACAGGGCGTCTACAAAATTATGTGCATTTGGCATGACATAAAAATGCATGTTATGTAGAAATTTTAAATGAAACACCCCATATTTTATATTGGCACGTAAAAGAGCAATTGATTGTCCATCTAAAAGTATTAAGCGATGATATACCTATTTTCAGCGGTTTACGACTTATAAGCCGAAAATCAAATAATTGCAATTAAAGCAAACATAACAGTTCAATGTTACTAGTAGGCTATGGCCGCCACAGGTGACGTTTTGTGTAAACAAATAACTAGCATGTCTAAATTTGACATTTGTATTTCTCATTGCATCGCATTTTGATAACTATAAGTTGTATTTATAAATTGAATTGAGATAGTGATATTAAGATGGCACGTAGTTATTCAAACGCAGATATTTTGAATTTATTTTACATCCATGGGGAGTGTCAAAGAATTATTTCAAGAACCTGCAGGAGATTTAATGAACAATATCCGCATTTGCCACCAATGTATGAGAAGAAATTCAAAAGAATTGAAGCAAATTTTCGAAACCAACGAAAAAGGGAGCTTCCAAAACCTGTTACAAGCTTAGAAGAAAATGAAATTAATGTTTTAGCGTATTTTTACGCATTTCCACATGCGTCCATTCCGAGCGCTGAAGACGATTTGGGCATATCTTATTCGTCCATTCAACGAATATTGCAGAAACATAATATGCATAATTACAAAATCATAAGATTGCAAGCTCTTCTCCCTGGTGATGCACCATTACGCGTAGAGTTTTGTGAGATGATATTGGTTAGAACACAAGAAGATCCAGATTTTTTAAAAAGGATTATTTGGACCGATGAGTCAAAATTTTCACGGGAGGGTATTTTTAACCGAAGGAATAATCATTTTTGGTCATCAGAAAATCCAAAATTTGTTCGAGAAAGGGGATTTCAACATACATTTAGTTTTAACGTGTTTTGTTTAATGATGGATAATAAAATAGATTTTTGTATTTATAACGAGAATTTGAACGGGGAAAAATATTTAGACATTTTACGAACAACAGTTACAGATTTTTTAGACAATTTGCCATTAGAGTTATATCGCAGCTGTTGGTACCAACTTGATGGCGCTCCCGCTCATTGCACAAATGGAGTAAGTGAAGAACTTACAATCATGTTTGAAGACCGATGGATAAGGCGTCTAGGTCCATGGAATTGGCCACCGCGTTCGCCAGATATTACACCGGTCGATGCCTACCTTTGGGGTGCTATTAAAGAAAGAGTCTATAAAACTCCAGTTGAGACGATAGAGGATTTGGAACGCCGTGTAAGACAGGCTTTTCAACAACTTGATCCAAACGAAATTCAGAGGGCAACAGTTTCCAACGTTATGAAGTCAATTCAGGGATGTCTCAGAGCAAATGGAGGTCATTTCAAGCATAATATCTAGTTCTCTAAATAAAAACAATTTTAAACCATTTATTATTCAATATTAGTTTTATGTATAACAATATCTATTAATATTAAATTTTAGTTCAATATCACGTGATTTGTTTGTATATAATTCAATATTATCAGTACTCTAATATTTCGAATATTTCCTTCCAGTTTTACTTACTATTACAATTTCTCATTTAAACAGGCTAATAATGAATTATGAAGATTATTACTTCAAATACATATTTGTGTACAAAAGTCACGAATGTCACCATTTGCCATGGCCGGCCATAGCCTACTACTAAGATGAGATTTGTTTTAATTGCAATATTTAGGTTTTTTGTCTATAAGTCGAAAACCGCTGAAAATATGTATATCATCGCATAGTATTTTTAGATAGAAAATTAATTGCTCCTTTACGTCCCAATACAAAATATGGGGTGTTTCATTTAAAATTTCTTAATAACATGCATTTTTATGTCATGCTCAATGCGCATAATTTTGTATACGCCCTGTATGCGATAATTCAATTCTCATATCATATAATGATAAAGCAATCAAATAGGGAACCGTAACAAAAAATTCAAATATTTAGCTATACTGGTTGTGAAAAAAAATATTTTTTTATTCAGGGATGTTTGTTGCCATATTTCTTAAAAAATAATTTTTATTTCCGAAACGGCTAAAGATAGGTATAGTACATGTTACATAAAAAAGTTTCATAATAGTTCATACAATCTAAAAATGTAACAACATATAGGGTGTACCATTTAAAAAAGAAAATTGATATTAAATACGAGTAGATCTGGCAACACCGCATGGCCAGAAACATTTTAAAAAGATAGCGCATATTCGTTTACATAAGCAACCAAAATTTCAGATCTTTACTCTAAGTAATTCTCCATAAACGTCTAATAGGACACTCACCGTGAATAACCCTGTATAGATATATAATTCAATACAGATCGTGTACTTTTTGGGGGAAAATGAAGATTCACTCCAGTTTTTAACTCGATATCTACACTCAACAAAAGAGTTAAAGATCTCGAACAGCATCATTAGATATTGTTTGCTGCGTATGGAAGGTAAAAAAGCGAACTGACTGAAGTACGTGTTTATGAGGTGGTGATATGTCGGATTTAAAAAGCAGGTGTGATGCATACAGTCAACTCCAAAATGAAAAAGGGCGTTGGGTGCTAAAATTGCAACACTATCTTCTTATTACCTTTAAAAAGGAACGGATTTTAATTAATACGGGCATAACCCCGGGAAGTAATGTGTGCAATACCCGGCTCCAGGCGTAGAGTTCGTGAGCGCCACCAGTTCTGCCAACTAAACTGGAACAGCTGCGCTGGTGTTATGCGGGGTTGTTAGGCACGTTTTATTAAACAAGAAAACACAATCTAAGTTTGGGGTTCGATCTACTGGCTTCTAGGTTTTTTTTAACTTACAACAGTACCAATCATACAATGAAACTTAAAAACAAAGGAATGACCACAACAAAAACTATTAAG
>MU183947.1:99738-115743 GCA_016904865.1 Pissodes strobi
ACTTTAAAATCAGCCCTCGTAGAAGCCGTTTGACTTTCATATTAGTCACCGTATCATTACTCTAACACACATTCATAAAGTTTTACGTATCTGGAATGGTCATCGGATCGTAAAGGTCAATGCAAATAGGAAAGCACTTTGCCCTTTGTGCCAATTTTGTAACAAATTGAACTCGTCCCTTGTCCCCTATTTCTGTTTCCTGATATGGAATATGGAGATTTCCAGTGATAATTCGCACGATATGGAATAAAACTGTAATAATCGGAATGGCGGATAGAGAGTTTTACATTTTTGGGTTTCAGAGAATGTTCAGCTAGAATAAAGAGCATGTAATTTTTTGGATATTTTTCTCAGGCTATTGATATGATTTTGTCGGTGTTATGTCGTAATGCATACTAAAAGCATGCTAACATTCTAAGAGCTACGTGATAAAGATACGTCTGTATTATTTCTGCCACATGATAGTATGTAGCCAAACCGAACCGCAAAAAAACATTGCTCAATGAGATAACGCGTCACACAGGAAATAAACGTCGCTTGTTTAACTCACACAAGGAGAGTATTTTCTAAATACGAAATGGAGTTGATGATGAAAAACCTCTTACCACTACTGCTTGGAATTTCTTGAGTTTCTGACTGGACATCCTTTGGCAAATGGTTGATAACATATGTATTAAATTATAGGAGATAAATGATTGAACAGGGCAAAAACTCTCCCAATTTCATTTGACTCTTTTAATTTCCTTCATCAGTCCGCATTCATCCACTCCCAAATATAGGCCACTTCTAAATTTTTCCATGTCGCTCTATTCGCAGCAGTCTGGGCCCAGTTTCTCCCTGCAGTTCTCTGAATATCGTCCCGCCATCGTCTCTGGGGTCTACCGGCGCTCCTCTTGGTTTACCTCGGACGCCAATCCAGGACCCAGCTTATCCATCTAGTCAGTTCTTGCTCTGTCTTTTCATTTCTCATTTTATCTCGTAGGGCTCCAAGCTTAGCCTTCCCATTTCTCTTTGTGTAGTTTGCAATTTGCTAGACGACTAGTGAGTTATCGCCATTATCTCGAGTCCAGAAGTGAGTACTGGCAGCACACAGGATCAGGACAAATCCTAGTTTAACGAAAGTTGTCCACGAAAGGCCTATTTTTGTTCATCAAGAGTTATTAATTACGTAAAGTATCTGTTACTTGGAAATAAAATAAGATCCTTATAGACATACTGATTCTTACACAATGTTTTACTGTCACACTTAAGGGCCTCCGCCATATGTCACAGCTACTGTACGTTATTACATATAATGACCTTCCTCTTCAGCTGCTGGTTACCCGGGGTTGCTGCAGGTCTCTCGCTTACTTAATAATACGGAATTAAAATTTACTCAAGCATTAAAGGGATTATGTTATTAAGTATTCCTTTTGAGCTTCGCTTGGAGTACAAGACGTCCTTAATATAAGGGTGACCTATAGATGGCCCAATTCTTATTAGCGATAAGTGCTTATAAGTCTAATACTAACAGGTTCTATTAAATATTTTAACTTAACTGTAAATGCCTGTTTCATTATTAAGGTGTGTACACTGATTTGTAAGAAATCAGTTTTCTAGTAGACCAAATGTGTGCATCTTATACGTGTATAGGCTGGATCAGTTTACTGGCGGACCAGATACGTGCATCCTGTGTTTATATTTGTTGCCAACTGACGTTAACCTACTTACAGGTACAAAGTATCTAGGTTGAACTGCCTTGCTTTTATATCGCTGGAAATAACATTTTAATTTATTCTTGAGGATATTTCGAATAGGTTAATTTTCCGTTGAAGATAACTAAAAAAATAGGCCAACAGAGGATGAAGCTTAAAAGTATGTTGCTATTCAATAGAATTTGTATATATATGAAACTGACAAATGCTCTCGTGGACCATTTCCACCTTTAGAACTAGCTTTTAAGGATATGGAACTTATACAGGATTTTGAAAAGCGTGTTTATGTGTAATCGGAACGCTCAGATGATTGCTTGGAAGACACAAACTATTGATTCTAATTAAGATACGCCCAAAATCTTTTGGTGAAATCTAATTAATGTGTTCATTAATTTGGTTTCATAGCTGTTTTTACCTTAGGAAACAGCTGAGAAGGCTCTTCAATAGGGCTAGACACAGCGGGGTAGATACTGACTGGGACCTATATAAAGAGGCCCGGGGCAGTACAAAAGAGAGCTGAGAGGATCGCGAAGGAGTGCCTGGAGGGCCTACTGTGGAGGGGTATCTCAAGCCCCGGCTGCTGCTAGGCTCTGCAAGGTGCTGTCAAGGGATCCACTCGTCAAATTGGGCAGTGTCCGTAAGCCAGGCGGCGGCTTTACGTCGTCACCGGCTGATACTCTGCACCAGCTTTTGACCACACACTTCCCAGGCTCAACAGGTATGGACCGGGGAGGTGAGGGCGGGGCCGGGTTCAGCATTAGAGCTGACTACGGCACTGCCAGAAAGATGGTCACCTACAATAGGCTAAGGTGGGCGATTGAGACCTTCGCCCCGTTTAAGGCGGCAGGTGAGGATGGAGTCTTCCCGGCGCTGTTACAGCGTGACGGAGGACTCCTCAGCACGCCGCTGATGGACGTTTTCAGGGCCTCTATCGCACACGGGTATGTGCCGGAGCCCTGGAGGCACAGCAGAGTGGTGTTCATTCCCAAGGCGGGAAGGAACGACCACACCGATACGAAATCGTATCGACCCATTTGTCTCACCAGCTTCTTGATGAAGACACTAGAGAGGCTGGTGGACCGATACCTCAGGGAGTGGGTGGCTCTAAGGGCCCCTCTGAGCTCTGAACAGCACGCATATCGAAAAGGCAGGTCGGTGGACTCGGCTCTTCACCACCTGGTATCCAGGTTGGAGGAGGGGCTGGGGGGCGGACGGCTATCGGTGTGCGTGTTTGTGGATATTGAAGGAGCCTTCAATAACACAGCCGTGGGTTCGATCTACCGATCGGTGGAGCGAACAGGGGTGGGTCCGGTCATAACGAGCTGGATCCGCTCCATGCTCACCGGGCGGAGGATCGAGGCTAGGCTGGAAGATGAGGTGGTTGGGGTTGAGTCATCGCGGGGATGTCCTCAGGGGGGGTTTTGTCCCCCTTTCTGTGGTGTCTAGTGGTGGACGAGATCCTACGCATCCTGAGAGCAGAGCATGGGGTCTATGTACAGGCCTATGCAGACGATGTTGTGATTATGGCACAAGGTACTGAGGTGGGAATATTGCAGAGGCTTCTGGAGGAAGCACTGACAAGGTTTTCACAGTGGTGTAGGGATAACGAACTCAGAGCGAATCCCAACAAGGTAGAGATGGTCATCTTCACTAGGAAAAGGAAGCTGGAGGTCTCTCCCAACATCACGTTGGAAGGAACCCCCCTTGTGGCTAAGAAATGCGTCAAGTACCTGGGTGTCTGGTTGGACTCCAAACTGACCTTTCAGGAACACATTCGGCTCAAGACCGCGGCGGCGCTCAGTGCCCTGTGGGCTTGCCGCAGGGCGCTGGGAGGGACCTGGGGACTTGGGCCGAAAACCATGTTATGGATCTATAGAACGATGATCGCTCCGATGCTCATGCACGGATCGGTTGTTTGGTGGCCAGGATCCATGAAAATGGCGTCCAGACTAGTGCTGGACAAATTACAGCGACTTGCATGCCTCTGCATCACCGGGGCTATGAGGACGGCGCCCACGAGGGCCCTGGAGGTGCTGGTGGGGTTGCCCCCGTTGGCGGACCGGGTGAGGCACGAGGCGGCCAGAGCGGCTATGAGATTGGCTGATGCGGGAATGTGGAGTGACAACGGCTCCTGCCAGGGCCATTGTGGTCTATGGCGGGGCTTGTCTGGGGACCTAGCCATTCTGGGGATGCCAGGTGACGCGATGGTTCCTGAGATAGGCTTTCCCGAGGGGCTGAACTTCCTCTTCCCTACAAAGGAGGATTGGACGGAGGGAAGGACGGGAACCTGTGATGGGCTAGTCTGGTTCACAGACGGGTCCAGAATGGGAACACTGTCCGGAGCTGGTGCGTACTGTGAGGCCTTGGGGCGGGAGCTATCTGCCTCACTGGGCGAGCACACTACGGTTTTCCAAGCGGAAATTTTTGCGATCATGATGGAGGTCTGGGAGTCGTTAAGGCTCAATGTCGTTGGCGGGAGGATTTTCTTCTGCTCCGACAGCAAGGCCGCACTCATGGCGCTGAAGTCGGTCCGCACGCGCTCTCTGTTGGTGATGGAGTGTAGAAGCTGGCTGATTGAACTTACAAAGGTTAAAAAGGTCACGCTGGTCTGGGTACCGGGACACTCGGGTGTACCGGGAAACGAGGCCGCTGATGCCTTAGCCAGAGAAGGCTACGCACGCAGACACTTGGGGCCTGATCCCTGTGTGGGGATCGCTCAGTGTGTTCGCGAAAGAGCCTTGGAGGCCTGGATGGAGGGTCGGGCGGAGGAGGTATGGCGGACTGCTCCGGGGATGAGACAGACCAGGCTCATGATACATGGGCCCGCAAAGAGTCTCGCCAGGGGGCTGTTGTGCCTACCTAGGAACGAGTGCAGGGCCCTGGTAGGATTCTACACAGGGCACTGTAGGCTTAGACGGCACCTGACCCTGCTGAGAATTGCAGAGGAGGGGGAGTGTAGATGGTGCATGGAGGACGACGAGACCCCATACCATCTACTTACGGAATGCCCCGCTTTCGCTTGGGCAAGATACAGAATCTTTGGCGTAACGTCGATCGAGCCAGATTCAGTGCGTCGTGTTAGTCTGAAGGAGATCCGGGCTTTCTTAAGGAGGACCGGCATCCTGGAGGTTCTCTAATGCGGGCTGGGGGCACAACGGGCTCAATTGGTGGCCTAAGTGCAAGGCCCGCTAGGGGCCACCCCTTCTGATACTGATACTGATACTGATAGCTGTTTTTACGTTTGAATTTAAGCTTTTGCATTATCTCGGGGTAATTAGTTCTACAGAACTTTGGTTTGGGTTAGCTAGACTAGCTTAAAAATCTTACGAACAAATGCTTTTGTAATTTTCGTTCATATTTTATTATAATTACGTGCTACTTATTATTATGATAAATTCAGTGGCGTATCAAGGTGTTTGGACCCCCAAAACTTAATTTTTATTTGCATTACTTTTTGCTAAAGAGCATAATTATTTTCACAAGCGATTGAACAAACGGTGGTATGCTTCACCGATCCAAACAATTTGGTTTGGAAAGAGGCTTAATTTTACTAAAAAATAAAGTATAAGCATTAATATTGATTGGGCCAGTGTAAGATTATTACGAAACCAGAAAAAGTTACGGTACCTTTGAAAAGGAAAAACAAGATTGAAGGTAGCGTAGGGGTATTTATTGAAAAATAAGAACTGAATCAACTCAGACAGTCAAGCAGCCAAACAACTGTTGTTTTCTAATTCTAAAATGAATATTGAGAATACTGTATAAGATTAAAACACGGTTTACCTTCAGGCTCAGATTTATTTGTCGATCCTCGCGATATAAGAACACCACCGACATTCTCACATTGTAGCAAGGTGCCCTAAATTGGTATACAGATAGGTCAAAAACTGAGCAGGGAACCGGCGTCAGAGTATTTGGGTCAGGAACCGAAGCAACGGCAAAACACCCGGACATATTCCTGGCGAAAATTAATGCCATAGCACGGCACAGTTGTTATTTGCCGTGGCCACAGGAAGATGTGTGCAGTTCATCTTTTACAGAAACTATAGGAAGAAAGAGATTGTCTCTCAGACAGTCAAGCAGCCATCAATGCGCTGAGATGGGCTAAACGAACTAGGCAAGAATACCAAACCATCCCTTCAATGAATGTCAGCACACGCTGGGATAGAAGGCAATGAAAAACATACCAATTGGCAAAAGCAGGAGCACAAACTCCGCTTTTAGGGCCGAAGCCCTTCTGTGGCATAGAGATGCACATCTACAAGAAAGAGTTCAGGCAATAAGGGCGAACTAAATGGATCAGTTGATGGGAACCTCTTCCAGGGTTATGGAAATCAAAGATGTTTCAAGGGCCCCCTCACCAAGGAAGATCAAGAAACCTTATAACACTGAGTAAGAACAATTTCCGCATCCTCACCGACTTTTTTAGGGACCACTGCCGGTTAAGAAGGCATCTGGAGAAAATAAAAATTGAAAACGGGTCTGATTGAGAATCATATCAACCGATGTACCAAGGAAGGGGGACACAATAGATCTATACAGGTCACAGTACCCCCCCCCCCCCCAAGATTATTCATTCATTCAAGCAATTATTTAAAAAAACACGTTCAATAACAGAAGATAAGGGAAGCCCTGAGAAAAATTTGGAAGCCACATTCAATTTATATATGTCTGCATTGAATCACGGGCAAGAAGGGGAACACATTAAAAAGACTAATAATAGTATATTATGATATAAGTGTATAAGAGGGCCTTTAAAGCACGCGCGACATATTTTAAAACACGACGCGCAGCGGAGTGTTTTGTAAGTCGCAAGGGCTTTAAGGGCCTCTTATACACGCATATCATACGCTATTTTTTATTACAAATGCATCATAATCTCAAAAATGTTTTAAATATTAAACTTAAGGGATATATTGACGACTATATTAATCTGTCACATTTGACATGATCAAATGTTTCTATAGCAACCTTTAAAAAAGTAGGCGCATCATAAACATCATTTTAAGCACGCTGCAGCGTGCGATAATCGTTGATTATGATGCATGCGTAATAAAAAAATTATTATACAATCACGGGGTATATAAAATCTAAGTCTGATAATACTTTTAGTAGTTTTATCTTTATAGCTGCATAAAAAACAAAGTTAGAAGTTGTAACCATTTGGCCACATAGCCCATTAAAACAATCTCCATCTTGAAATCATAATAATTTTTATTTATTTCAAAAAATGTAAAATACATTTTTCAACAACTTTTAGTTAAGCGTTAATTATTATATATAATATAATTAATTATTTATGAAAAGCTATCAAACAGTTTTTTGAATCCGTAAGTCATAGTCTGCAATCACATTTCTCGCACTTGTCCTGCACCTTCCTTTGGTGGTATGTACTGGCCAATGGCCATAAAAATCTGTTCTTGATGCCAAATCTGGCCGCTCGCCAATTGGGCGCTGGATGGTTGGCGTTTCTATGTTAGTAGAACTGGGGCGCCCCTTTCTGGATTCTTTACAACATCTAGTCAAGCCTGCTACAATTTCCAATCTAAAAATTTTTAGAGGTGTAGGTATATTTAGTCTTTCTGGCGTTACAATCCATTCTATATAACAGCCAAGCATTTACAACGCATACATCCAAAAGATATGCAAATATTGTAAAATACCATCTCTTTGATTTATATATCCCATTAACGCATTGGCAGTATCAACCCCATCCATATGTTTATTGTACTGCTTTGTTATAGCCGGACACGGTACATCAACTTTTGCCTTTGTAGCCTTATTGTACCTTTTGACAGTGTCCACAGGTTCTATTGCAAAGAGAGTACTGCCTAAGAGCACAACGTTATTCTCAACTCATTTGACAATTATAAGACCTTTGTCTATATCCGATTTATAATCAAAAGTTACCCTGCCTTGTTTTTGTAGGACCTTATCAGTTTCGAGTGGACAACCTGCAATTCTATTACTGCGCATGGTTCCCAAGCTGTATATACCGAACTTTTCCTTGAGATACGTCAAAAGTGAGAGTCCCTAAAATTAGTTACCAAAAAAAAAGAGTTGCCATCTTAGGTTCGTGAACAGATTTCGACAATGCTATGACAATCCCGGCACCAAAACCTTGTCAATTTCTGCCTGTGTCAGTTCATTTATACTTCCTTGAAGCGTTTCGAACGTAGTTGCTCCTTGGAAGGGTATAAAATCTAAAATATAGCCAGACACACCAGCAATTACAAAAAAATTATGCCCCCATTTATGGGGTTTATTCTTTATATCGAAGATTTCCCGCACGTGTACCTTTGTAAGCGACCATAGTTTCGTCTATAGAATAATCATTCACAGTGCGATATTTTCGGAAATTTTGTCTTAGTCTGTCAGTCAACGGTCGAATTTTGGAGTACCTATCATTGATGTCTTCGTTTACGTCATCATTGTTATTGAAATGAATATTACGTATCAAAGCTTTGAATCGTTTGCCGGTGATAAGAGAGGCTATCTGCTCAATCCGGGTTCCATTGGCCCAATAATCCTCATAAGAGGGAAGATTTATTATACCCATCAACAGCATAATGACAATACATTCTGTCATTTCCTTAGCATTAGTATTTATGCAAGTACCGGTTTTTGCGTACTGTATACATTTGTCTGCTCAAAAATGTTCGTCATTATATCAATGGAAAGCAGGTTGGAAAAATACTGTAAGGGCGTAAGAATTTCTTGATTGTAGGTGGGATCCAAGTTTATGTCTGTATTGGGCTTAGTAATATCTTCTTTTCTCCAACTAAAATGAATATTCTGCAACCTTCTTTTTTTTCTTTGTAGGGGGTTCATCCCGACTAGTGTTCATATTATTTGAAACTAAAAAGAACAGTAATTATTATAAAACATATTAAAAATATAATAGTAGGTATTACCTGAAGATTGACCTCTAGTATGTAATATTTTACTCTGTATCTGTTGCAGCGTCTTGTTGTCTTCGTCATCATCATCATCCGATTCGTCGTAATCTGAAATTGCCAAAAAATATATAAAGCTTATTTTACTTGAGATTTTTCTAATATTTACCTAACGTTTGGTTTCTTGTTTTCTTTTGAGTCAAGGCAAAATTTTCCTCATCATCGGAATCGTCTGAACCATCTGAGACCTGAGGAGGAAGTGGCAGTCTACCTTTTTCCTTGCCATAAAATAAACTAGGATATATTGTATCAAATAGCTCCAATTCATCCATATTTATAGTAAGTCTCCACTATACACTGAAAAAATAAATATATTGCAATGGGCAAAGGAACCATTCAAACTCGAAAAATTATAGTACATATATAAATATCCACGTAGAATAAAAACAAAACACCATACTTGATATAACCAAGCAGCCAGTGACAAAATTCCAGCCAAGTCAAAGTATTTTTACTATGCAAACTATCAGTAATTGCACCGGCACATCACATAACCTCTAAAATTGGCGAGAACGAGTATCAACAAGTAAAGACAATAATTGTCGACGGCGCCATATCTACTCGGTTCGTATTTTCCCCACCTAAGCATGCTTGTAACCATACGGTATTGTCGCCCGAGCATCAACAAACTACGGGGATCCCAAGAAAAACGCTTTAGAATACTTTGTTACTATATGGTTACATGGTCCA
The DNA here is from genome assembly GCA_016904865.1 of Pissodes strobi. NCBI lineage: Eukaryota > Metazoa > Arthropoda > Insecta > Coleoptera > Curculionidae > Pissodes > Pissodes strobi. The sequence continues at coordinate 109,079 of MU183947.1, forward strand.
AAAACTTACACATAGTTTGATGTATTGTGGCCCAATAAAGGGTTAAGTTAATTTTGCCAAAAAGATAGAGCCTACAGCAAATGCTGCAGTATTTTCGCAACAAAAGTAGTTGGTTATATACATTTGGATCACTGTGTTCTTTAATAAAAACAAATTTTGTAAGTAGAAGTCTGTTGAAGTGTACACTAAATACTAAAATTGTAGTTATCACTACCCATCACTTATAAAAGCTGAATACTTCATTGAAGCCATAAAAACCCAAACTTGTCTATGAAAAATATGCTTGATTGTGAAAGACACAAGCAAATTGTAGAAAAAAGGAAAAAATCTAAAGCCAGTAATCCATGAAATAATTTTATGTGGAAAGAAGATATGGCTGCAGTAGTGTATAATCACAGATTCTGGAACAAAATATGGGGATACTATAGGGACACTATAACATTATCCCCCTACCTAACTTCACGTCGCCATTCCCCCTACCTAACTTCATGTGTTTATCCTTTCACCTAACTTTAAACTGCTGTTCCCCTACCCAACCAATTTAACTCCACCTACTTCCCACTCTTATCCTCAACACTGACCTACTTTCGAACGACTAAAAACAGTCACACGATCTCAACAATTAGTATGAAGCTGTTTCTGGTCAGAATAACTACTAAATATGTTTCAATGCAGTGATTGTAATAAGAGTTTTACTGAAAAAAGCAGCAGTGTATAGTCACAGGTTCTAGACTAAAAAAAACACTAGTGATCCCTAGTCCTGCTACCACCCTAGATCCCAAAAACAGCAAAACAGACAGCAACAACCGCAAAACAGATAGCAAAAACAGGCAAACAGACAGAAAAAAACAAGCAAACAGACAGCAAAACACAGAGCAAAAACCACAAAACAGACAGCAAAAACAGCAAAACAAACAGCAATTGCTGTCCGTTTTGCTGTTTTTCTATGTGTTTTGCTGTCTGTTTTGCTGTTTTTTGGGAGCTAGGATGGTAGGATGACTAGTGACCTTTTTTGGTTTAAAATCTGTACTGCTGTTTTTGCTGTCCGTTTTGCTGTTTTTGCTGTTTTTTGGAAACAAGGGTGGTAGAGATCTTTTTTTTGTCTAGAACCTGTGGTTATACACTACTGGCTGCCCTGCGTGGATATAGAGACACTGGTTCTATTCTGCTTGAACATATTTCCGTGAATAACGAAGGAAAGTTCAGAGAAATTTTACGATATTGAAACGCTAGTGATCCAGTGAGACAAGGCGACACCATCTCCTTAAAGCTGTTCACACTTGCACTGGAAGATGTAGATGTTTTTAAAACTCTAGACTGGAACAAGAAAGGCATCAAAATTGACAGCAAACATCTAAGCCATCTGCGTTTTGCGGATGATATAGTGCTCTTTAGCCAGAATATAATGGAATTACAAGAGATGTTGGAAGAACTTCAAAGAGAATCCGCAAGAATAGGATTAACCATGAATTTAAATAAAACAAAAGTCATAACACCTGACAATATACAAGTACATATAGGAGACCGAATTTCTGACAACGTCGAAGAATATGTATATTTGGGACATTGCATCAAATTAGGCAAAGAAAATCAAACCGCCGAAATATACAGACGTGTTCGTTTGACATGGGCAGCCACGCGTAAACTATCACACGTCTTGAGAAACCGAACTAATCCAATTAATTTGAAAAGAAAGGTCTTCAATGCCTGCTTATTACCCGTGATGACATACGGAATGGAAACCATGACACTCACTGTTAAATCAGCTAACAAGCTTAGGACCACCCAAAGAGCCGTAGAACGGATGATGTTAGGAATAAGCCTTAGAGACCATATCACAAACGAGAGTATTAGACAAAGAACTAAAGTTTAAAACGTCATAACACGCATAGCCCACCTGAAATGGAGCATCAACTGGTACAGGACAAAGAGGCATGGAAGAATATAAGGGAGACCTATGTCCAGGAGTGGACTGTGATGGATTGCTAAAAGAAGAAGAAGAAATGATCCAGTCATTAAGGATTTTTTGGAAGAAACGGGACAAAGAAATTAATATATAAGCCAGAATGCTAATATGAAATCTTGCAGTAAGATCTTGCTAAAGAAGATAATTATGAAAATAAACAAAACCAAATGTTTCACTGTTTTGGCTGATGAAACTGCTGAGGTATCAGTAATAGAACAAATATCTTCATGTCAACCTGGATAAACTCATTTTAAAACACTAAACGGGTTAAGAACTAGCGAAGAGTATTCAGAATGAAAGGTTTCGGGATTGACGTGATGACCATGATGGGGAGGCAGCTATATCAGGAAATATTGTTAAAATAACTCATCCATTAGCTCATTACCTCCATTGTTTGCCACAGTCTGAACATAATGTTGTCTTGCGAAGTTCAATCGATCAGAAATTGCGTCGTTATAATAGGGAAGATAAATTACTCTTTTGTATATTCAAAGTAGAAAGAGGTTTAGAGAAAAAGGATCAAAAGTTGTCAACATAAAATTGGTGATTTTATCTAACTGTTGGAACCGGTCTTAGAACCTTTGAATATAATTTTAGAAAGGTCTGACTTAGTTTCTTCTAGGAACGCTTTTGCCCTTCGATCGCCCATTATCCATCCATTCTTTTTGAGAGAGCAGATATCGCCATTTTAATGTTGCCACTTAGCAAATAGTTTGGGTTGAGAGATATATATCTTAAAGTACCCATGGATGTAGACACATTAGCACAAATAGGATTAGACCGCCTTAGATTAGATGGTGAACAACAGTTTAGATATATCTTTAGAAAAAATTAGTGTCAACCTGAGCGAACCTCGTTTTGCAGGACATCATATCTGTAAGATAAACCTCCAGCATTTGTCCAACTTACTTGAAGACTGCTTCATATTTACAATATTTCTACTGGGCGTGCGTATTCAATAAATGAGCGGAAGATTCGTGCATCACAAAGAACTCCTTGTTCGTGTCCAATCTTTGACCAGTACGGTTTATGACGAGGAGAACTGAATAGTCTTGATGGAAAACCAAAAAACGCGATGTATGTTTAAAGATATCTGTCTTAACATCTCTTCTCTCTTCAGCCTCTAGATATCCACTCCTGGACAAAGGCCGATCTTTCCTGGGCGGTTTGAATCCAGGTTTTCCCGGCATGTTTTTGGATGTCGTCTCGCCATCTCGCCTGAGGACGTCCGACACTTCTTTTTGAGTCTCTTGGACGCCATTGCATAAGTGTTTTGGTTCATTTTATGTTGTTCCTAGCAACGTGCCCTGCCAACGCTACTTCAATCTCGCTATCCGCCCGACAACATCACAGACCTTCGTTCTTCTCCTTATCTCGTCGTTCCTGATCTTGTCTCTCAGACTCACTCCAAGCATAGCTCTCTCCATTGCTCTTTGACAGACCCGGAGACGGTTGGCACTTCCTAATGTAAGTGTCACCGTCTCGAGTCCGTATGTTGTCACTGGGAGGATGCACGCATCGTAAACCTTCCTCTTTAGATTGATTGGAATGGTCGAGTTTCGAAAGATATAGCTAAGCTTTCCAAACGACATCCAGGTGAGATTAATTCTTCTGGTGATCTCTGATGTTTGATTTTCTTTTCCAAGTTTGATGTTGTGTCCTAGATATATGTATTCTTTGACAATTTCCAGATCCTGGTTTTCGATGGGGACCTTCATATTGTCAGGGCTCATATTTTTAGTCTTTTGAAGGTTCATTTGAAGGCCTACAGCCTGGGAAGAATTTTTGAGTTCCTGGATCATTGTTGACAGTTCATTTGTGTCGCTGCTGAGGAGAACGATATCATCAGCAAATCGCAGGTGATTGGGGCGTTTCCCGTCTATATTGATACCTCTCCCCTCCCAAGACAAACATTTAAACACATCCTCCAAAGCTAAAGTAAATAGCTTAGGTGAGATTGTGTCACCCTGCCCAATGACCCTTTTCACGGGAATCTTTCCAGTGATCCAGTCTTCATTAATTTTCACCTGTAAAGTGGCATTTTCGTATATGTACTTAAGTAAGTTGGCATACCTATATCCACGCGAGCTCCGTTCATCGCTTTCATCACTGCCCTGATTTCGATTGAGTCGAATGCCTTCCGGTAGTCCACAAAGGCCATATGTAGTGGGACATTATACTCCGTGCACTTCTCTATTAGCGTGCGTATTGTCGTATCATCGACCATGGTGCTGAAACCTTTTCTAAATCCGGCCTGTTCGATTGGTTGGTAAAAATCAAATTTCTGGCTCAGGCGGTTTGTAATGATTTTCGTTAACAACTTGTAAAGGACAGATAGGAGACTGATTGGTCTATAGTTCTCCATGTTCGTATTGTCGCCTTTCTTGAAGAGGAGAATGAGTTCTGCATTTTTCCAGGTATCTGGAATCCTCCCTTGTTCTAGGCATTTGTTAAGTAGTATTATGAGTGCTTTTTTGAGTGTTTTTCCGCCCATTTTACGCATCTCGCTTGTGATTTGGTTTTCTCCTGGCGCTATACAATTTTTGGTTTGCTTCAGGGCTGCTTCCAGTTCATTATTTTCGACAGGTTCCAATTCTTCTGATCCCACATTCATATTGGCTTTTGGCTTTTCGTACTGGTTTTGGTTTGGGTTTGCCATTGACTGACTATACAGGTTTCGATAGAAGTCCTCGACTGTTCTTACGATTCCGTCCCTTTCAATGACAATTTCTCCTTTGCCATTTCCCATTTTATGGATACTGAGTTTGCCCCTCGATTAACCAGAATGAAGGACTTTCATGTTTCTATTGTTTTTGATGGTCTCCTCAATCGTTTTTACGTTTTGCGCCCTTCTATCTTTTCTTATTGCCTTCTTTACTTTTCTGTCGAGTTCTCTGTAATTCTGTGAGTCTCTGTTGGTCTCTCTACGCTCTTGCATGAGTTGCTCCGTCTCCAGGCTGAACTTCGAATTTTTCCGTTTTTGGATTGTACTTACTTTCTTTACCGCTGTTCGAATACTGTTTGTAATTCTAGTCGGGAGTTCATTTAGTTCCAGTCCTCTTAGCTCTTCTGTTGGTAGTTTCCTGTCTAAGCATTGATTGATTGTCTTAGCTCACTTATGGTAGGTCGATTTTTACTTTCCATTTTACGTTTTCTCTCTAGTTGAGTGTTAATATAAAGCCTTGCTCTGACTAGCCTATGGTCGCTACCTGTGTTGAACCGGTTTATAACTGAGACGTCTCAGCACATTTGGTTGTTCGTTACGAGGATGTAATCTGTTTCATTTTTGGTCCTGCCGTCATGGCGTTTCCAAGTCCACTTCCTTTCCGATTTTTTCTTGTAAAACGTAATCATGCAGTATAGACGTTCTTTGTTAAGGAAGTTCAGCATCATATCTCCTCTATGGTTCCGCACTACAAATCTCTTGGGGCTTTGACCCCTATCTTGGCATTAAAGTCGCCAAGTATGATGGACGCGGTGGTGTTTTCTGAGTTTTTCGCGGTGGGTAGGTCTTCATAGAATTGTTCTATTTCTTCGTCGGTAGATGCGGAAGTGGGTGCATATGCACAGATAATTTGGAGAGCAATACTGGCGTTCAATTTAAGGATCGCGTATATCACTCTTTCTGAAACAGATTTGGTCTTGTTGACTAGGTGTTTCCTTCTTTTGTGAATTAGCAAAGCTACGCCGCCAATATGCGAGTTTATTTCCGAGTTCTTCTGAACCAGGAGGTGTCCTGACTTAAAGATTGTAGCCTTCTCACCTTTCAGCCTCGTTTCACTAATTCCAAGTACGTCCCATTTGATGAATGGAAGTTCGTGTTCTAAGTAGGCGAGATGTTCTTCACTTCTCATGGTGCGAATATTATATGTTGCTATACAGTTTTGTTGTTGTCTCTTTCCCTTGACTTGTTTTGGTGGTTGGGTTAGTCGAACTTTTGCCCCCCCCCCCCAGAATTCATGGGGCAGACTGACATTACAGTGCTAGATTCTGAGCTTTTAGCTCTAGTTGCCTGGGGTATACTTGTTTTAAAGTTCGACATTTCCATTTGTGAAAGGTTTGTACCTTTCCTTCTCACGCTGGCCCAGTGCGGATTGAGAAGGTTCGTATCAGCCGCTCCTAACCTGGAGAACAGACGCTGTTTGCAGCCGCCCATTCTGGATCAGACGCTGCAAGTTCACCATATCTGGCTATCCTCACTTAGTTTAGCCTGCAGGTCGATGCAGTTGCCCGTGGTGTGGCACGCGGAGCCATAAGTGAGAATTAGGAGCCCTGTGAGGACCAGTCATCGCCGACTACTCACTGACTATGTCATTAAGTACGACCGTCCTTCATGAAAGGTACTACCTCTACAACGCATCCCCTACACCCCTGCCTTAACATACCCCGACTTATTTAAATACTAACGACTTTACCGGTATTCATAACAACTAATGAAACATCTGTTTCCAATCTTAAACGAATCAAGACTTATTGGAAAAATTCCATGGCGGAAGTAAGTAAGAATTTTTAATACTTACGCTACATATCAATGCCAGATCACTCTTGTATGTATCTGTTTTGCTTTCTTTGATTGGAATCCTATAAATCTGCATCTATAATATTAATCTCTTAGATGTAAATATGTTCTATATTGTTGTGGAGGATTCATTCTTACCCTGGAATTGATTGCCTTTGGCTCCACAAATGATTGAATTTT
>MU183947.1:116143-167596 GCA_016904865.1 Pissodes strobi
AAAATTCAATCATTTGTGGAGCCAAAGGCAATCAATTCCAGGGTAAGGATTAATCTCTTACTTGGAAACGACCTATGGATTAATGGTTAATTAATTTTTCAGGCATTGTTTACCAACGCATTTTTGACGATTTTTCGCGTTTTCTTCCGAACCAGTATATCTCTGGATGCGATTAAAAGCTTTACACCGTTCCTCATATTATGGTGTTCTGTGACAATATATATTGTATATTTCGGACAATTAGCAAATTTGGTATCATCACATTCCTTACACGGCTAACTGCTGGGCATAGCGTATTTTCTTAAATATCCATCGATTTTTATGAAAGCATATTAACATTAGACGCGATGATTAAGAATCATGAAGGAAATTTATTTTTGAAAATATTTATTACTGAGTTATTAATTTATAAAAATTATCTAATCTAACTTTCTTTACTTTTCTTAAGGAGCGCAGACTTATAAATTATTTTGTCTATTACCTGCTTTTGTTCTCCCTACATACATTAATCGTCATATAAAATTTTAGGAATTATTTAATATATCGTTAGTTATTAAATTATGTTAAATAAAAAATGGCGGTCATTATTTTGACGCCCCTCTACGGTTAGCGTCAATTTGTAATCCAGACCCTCGCTACCACCTGGGGCCGGGTCCGCAAAATAGAATGAATATAAAGAAGTTATACACGGATGCTACGGAAATATTAATTATTGATCTTGTAAGGGTCAATTTTTTCTAATATTCAAAATAAATTTAATTACCCCAAACCACTGGGATTTGGTCAGTGGAACCATGAAGACCATAAATATATATTAGTTATACGGAACTATCTCCTTTACCACTTGATTGTTACCTTTCAATATAATTTCTTCTTAAATATAAACTACATATAATCTACAAAAAGCAATAAAATCACACATAATGGAATTGATATGCTGCTAATGGTATTAGGAATATTAGCTTTAGAATGAGATTAAATCACTGTTGATATTAATTAAGCATAGCTCGCATAAAAATCTCGGATTTCATAAAAAGCAAAGCAAGTTAAATTAATGCAGTGCTAGCAAAGTAAAATATGTTTCTGAAATTCAATTATCAGCAGAAATGTTTTAAAAATGTTTCGTGTCTTAAAATAGTCAAACGTTATTAATTCATACCTGTATATTATCACTTCCTCGAAGAAGAATACAGTATATTATACAAGGTAAAACATATTATAAACGATATAACAAAATATTGATGAAAGCTGCTTTTATTTAGAAATTAAAACAAGAATAACAGAAAACTTAAAATAAATGGAAAAAATATATTATGAAATCTTGCAGTCCACCTGATGATAATTTTCAGTTTATTACCCTAGATTATACAGAACTGGAAGGTGTGGTATACTGCCGTCCTATGTCAGAACACCGTATCTACAATTTTTGTTGTAAATTGAGCTATTAGCAAAAATGGAATACTGGTGGTTTATTAGTTGCATCTGCATATTTTTTTTGAATAAAACTTGCAAAATAATACCTCGTAAATGCATAAAATAGCCCCCGTACTAAAATCCGGCATCAGACAATTCCTTAGAAAGAGCCTGGCATAAGCACTGAGCGGGCTGGTAGTTGCGTGGTTCTTGTTATGAAGTACGCGCATGCCAGATTTTTTTCTAAGCTCATGCGTTGACGCGGATGTAGATGCTAGGTTTTAACTTGTCAATAAACGAAATTAGCGGGAGTCGGAAGATTTAATACGTGCATTGGTTTGTTGTAGTTTTACTGTTGTAAAGAGATTATAAAACGTTTGTTATTTGGCTTGATAATTGTGCAGCCCAGAACAAAAACTGGGCTTTTTTACTTTTCTTATTTTTTAAATTAATTCTGAACAAACATCCGCGGAAAAAATTGTAATAAACTATTTTGAGACCGGACACACCTTCACGTCAGCGGACAGCTTCCACCATCAGGTGGAGCTTTCATTAAAACCCCAAAAAAAAACTTACTATTTCCAGGATTTTGTAAAAGCAGTTGAAATGGCCAATTCTGGTCGTGTAACTGTAAAATCTATGAGCCCATCAGATTTTTATTTGTGGCCAGCTTTTGTATCGCAACAAAAACTTACGTCCACGTCCGTATTTAAGCGATATTATACAAGTAATTGCTACAAAAGGCCAACATAAACTTCAGTATATATCTTCAAAAAAACAATAACTTGCAAGAGCTAGATTTTTTACAGAATAGTAAATTTAAAGTCGGTATAACTCTACCAGCTTTTCTAAAAGATCTCAATGGTGTGAAAAAAGAGAAAAAAAAGAGAACATTTTAAAAAATTTTAGAAGTATCATTCCAAAAGAGCGCCAGCACTTTTGGGAAAATCTACCTTTTCATCCATAATCTTATTGTTCTGATGTTTTGACATATCCCTTCTACTCACTATTTTGTTGTACCACTTTTCCGAAGGTGCTTATTTTTTTAGTTTAGTTCAGTTTATTAGTTTAGTATTGGTTATTAGTTTTTATTAGTTTTATTTGTTAGGATTATACTGATGCCATGGCGTGATAATCAGTATTGTTATTTTATACCTAATAAATTAAAAAATAAATGTTTTTTTTTCAAATAATCAGGTCTATTAGTTAACTCCAGTGCCACAACGCGAATAGTTTGTTACGAACTTTAAACTTGAATTTAAACAAATTATTATTTAATAGCATATCATTATGTGGTACTCTGAGAATATTATTAATAGAAATCGTATGAAATGCTCAATCTACCTAACCTAAATCACATATCTGCTTGATCTACCTGATATAAACCACGTATGTGCATGATCTGCTACAGATACGGGGTTTTATATAAGTAATGTTCTAGAATTTTGAAAAAATAAACTGGTATCTGCTCCAAAATTTGTTTTTTTAGGAAAAACATATGTCCTCATTATTAATATATATTTAAAATAGCTTATTTTGGCTTGTTTGTCCAAAAGTTTAGTTTACAACGCTTTTAATTCGAAAGATATGACACGCAAACATGTTTTCTAGATTTTATTCAAAAACAGTTATTCTGTAGATACAGGTTTCTGACGTAGGACGACAGTATAGGTAGATAGTTCCCATGTGGTACTAGTCGGGTACCTGATGCAACCTTAATGTATCTCAAAATTCACTGCTTTATTTGTCAAATATCAATTTATAGAGTTTCACTGCATATTTATTGCAGAAGATTATCTTGATTGCGTACCTTGCAGCCAGCGGGAGTAAGACCTATAAACAACTCCAACCATATCTCAATCGAAAGGACATGCGTGTATGGCACCCTTCATTATTTTTTTAAATGTACAGACGTTGGGGTCCAGCGTTATCAGGGTGGCGGAATATGTGAACTATTGAAAACATTAAATTTAAACTACTAATAAATTATTACACTTTTCTAGGTTTGAGCTTAAACTTGGAATACATTGTGTAAACATTCAAGATAAATTATAAACAACACGAGCGAGCAGCACAGGCAATTATGGACCTTAAAGTTGCAATGGTCCACAGATTTTATTATATTGTCACGAATAGTTTAGGTGGTTTGTCTCGTTTTTAAAAGAATAACTTCTCAGAAAAGAGCCGCGTCGCGATTAATACAATGACGGGGGTCTTAACGCTTCCCTGAATCTACCACTGTATGTTCTATTCGTGAGGACACGCCTTGCTTAGCGTGTCGGGGGGTAACTGGGGTAGACCGGGCCGAGTTACGTTGGGTAAGAAGAGATGATAAAGTAAGCACGTTTGGTTTATAACAATAGCAATGTATTAACGATAAAACTTTAACAACGATTATTGACCAGAAAAGTGAGATTCTATTATACCCGATTACTAACGTGCGCATGTTTTCTCGAGTTGAGGTATTGTTTATAGGTCTTTGTTTACTGTCTTATAATTATAGATTTTTCTTAAGAGTTGGGTTTTAAAATATTTCACTAAACTTTTTACCTGACTATTTAGACACTTGTCTTTCTCAGAACTCGGTGGTTGTGAAACCCCTAGTCCTAGCAGTCGTCAAATGACTAACCGGTACCAGGTTTGGTAAGGAATAAAGCAGCTATATAGGTAACTTTAGGAGCGGAGGCAGCTGTATAGCTAACCTGGGAGCTGGTTGTGGTGAGAACAAAGTCTGAAGAACTGAAGGTTCGGTAGCGTATTTATATAATAAAAACTGCTGACCATTGCTTGCTTAAGGTTAAAAGTCGCTCCCGTTGATTGCTCGCGTTGCTTATAGTTTGTCTTTAATGTTTATATAACAATCTCCAAGTTCAAGTTCAAACTTAGGACGGGGTGATATTTCTTTAGTAGCGTATGCAATTTAGTAGATTACACGTCCCCACATAATACGACCTCTATCGCTCAAAAAAGAAAGACCTCAATTCGAAAGAACTTGTCGCATAATACTAGGTAATATTACAATTTATACAATATAAAATTCCATCAGTGGTCTTGATACTTTCTGGATCCAGGCTGATCCTTAGCAACTTCCTCTATCCTCCACTGCGGTCTATATGTCTTAGCACTGACATACCATTAAACTGTTTGAAGGTATCATAAGTGAGATCCTGCTGGAGAGACTAGTATGGACATCCACTTGGTACATGAAATAAAAAAGAAACATATTTTTAAATTTCCTACTAAGTATTTTGCATATTTGAAATGTCTATACTTTACCGTTGACTGTCCAATAGGCGCCTATTAGACAATCAACGCTTGTTTGTATAATTGCTATAGTTTCAGCTAACAGGGAATGCACCCATCCCCCGCTAGTTGAACTTTAGCTACTAAACAATTCTAATTATAGAGTTACTAGGGCGATAGTTTATAGAACTTATTTCTAGAATTATTTACATTAGTTGATTCAAATAAGTCGATCCTGTTTTTAATATTACCCAACTATATTTCCTTTTATTTCCATATCTATTACATGGAAAATTATCGGACTTATTTATGTATACAGTTGGGGTTGTTTTCCCATATTTAGCTATATTACCAATATTGCAGGTAATTCCATAATTGTATTAAAAAAAATTGATTAATTATATCTTATTAAATTATTTTGTACATCTAACATTATATTACGTAAATACGGCCATGTTTTTTTATTAATTTACCTATAGTACCAATATTGAGGTTTATGAACTTATATGTCTATGTTTAAAAGTGTCTATCTGTACCCAAATTGCCGATTTTAGTTCCATGAAATATCGTACAGTCAATTATTCTAATATGTAATATTTTGTGACTCTGTGTCAATGATTGCTTTTACTGGTTTATTATTTAAGACAATTGTGATGCTTAGTATTCCCGACCTGTTGTTTATCCCCGTGCTCCAGGTTACTGGGGTTATTTTTGCCAGCTGCCCCCATTTGAGTACCCTTGACTCTTGCATGTTGCCGCAAAGTGTCCTGTTTTTCCACAGGTATAGCATATGGGGTTGTTATTGGCATTTCTTTGCCTACTTTGATATGAGTATTGTTGTTTATTGTTTTTATTTTGGTTCTGTTGCTGGTATCCTTGCTGGTAGTTTTGTGGCCTTGTATTGGTTGAGAATGGAGGTCTGAATGTGTTTCTTAGTTGGAAGAGTTGTTGTCTGAATGTGACTTGTTGTTGTCCGAGTGATGGTCTACTTCTGCCATGTTGCTGAAAAAAAGCCGGTCTATAGGTGTTTTGTGGTTGATAGAATTGTAGTATTTGCGGTCTTGGTTGTATATCCGTATGCCGGACCTTTTTTGGCGCCTTATCTATGGTTCTGGCAATTTCTTTCATTTCCTCCCATGTTCCCGGGGGATAATTTGGCGCATTAGTTAGCCAGTAGTAGTGATATTTGTTTTCCCCTGTTAACCCTTCATTGAATATGTGTGTAAACTCTTCCATATCCAGATTTGTTCTATAGTCGTGGTACAGTACACGAAGTTCGTACATGTAGTTTACGACAGTCTCGTTTGGGCTTTATTTCCGCTGTTCTAACCACTTTTTAACCTATTCTCATAGCTTTTATCTTCAAACTCTTTTTTGAAGTCTTCGCACAGCTCGTTACAGTCTTTGTTAGGGATCTATGCAGTGTATTCATAGAACCAAAGATTTGCTGCACCGTCTAAGAATGTGTCAAGGTATGCTATGATTAAACCCTCGTCCCATCCGTTTGCTATCGCTGTCCTTTCGTATCCTCTCAGAAGCCCGCTAGCTCTATTTTGACACCGACTAAATGTAGGCGGGTTTATAAATTGCGGTAAGCTTGCTTTCTTTGCCGTCGCCATTGCATCTACAATTGTGATGTTTGCCATCTTTCGTTTTATATTCCCTAAAATAGGTGGTGGTGAGGTAGTCCGGCTTTCGTTTTCTGAATTTTCTTCACTGTCGTTACTTTCCTCTTTCCTCAATGTGCAGTCCTCCTCTTGGCTGATTTTTGTGCTATTTGAAATTCCTACTGTAGATGTGGTGGTGTTCTCTGCAGACACAGCCTTGTTGGCATGAATATTGATCTTTCTTCTATTGGTGTATTATCACTGGGTATCATGTTTCGTAATGGATATGTGTTTTTAGCCATTTGTTATATTGCCTTACTGAGACATATTGTTTCCTGAGATAGCTATTTTTTCTTTCCTATTCCATATACGTATGTAATTATCTTTTCTATATTATATAGACGTATATCCTTACACCTTCGCCAAAATTAGCAGGTTTTTTAAAACGTAGCTAACTACTTTTTCCTTTGCTGCAGGTATGAACATAGACTCCTAGATGGCGCCTCTGTCTTCCGCGGCGTACATAGCTGAATTCACTAGCTTGCAACTTTTAGCGTCAGCTGCTAGATGGCGATTTGTATTCTGCAATGGATGAAGTCTTGGAGCAATCCTGGATCTAGACGTAGCTTGACCGCGCGTAATTTAAATTTGCCTTATATTGTAAATCAAATTTTTTGAATTATATTAGTTTTATTGACCAATGATAAAATTTAACCGCGCGAAATACTACCGGCGCGTGTTTTGAATTTTTCAATTATAATTTAATGTTTTTTTCTCTCCTTGTAACTTAAGACACCTCCACCACGTGTCACGAATAGTATTGGCGGTTTGTCGCGTTTTTAAAAGAATAACTTCTCAGAAAAGTGCCGCGTCGCGATTAGTACAATGACGGGGGTCTTAACGCTTCCCTTAATCTACCACTGTATGTTCTATTCATGAAGACACGCCTTGCTTAGCGTGCCGGGGGTAACTGGGGTAGACCGGGCCGAGTTACGTTGGGTAAGAAGAGATGATGAATGTATTAACGAAAAAACTTTAACAACGATTATTGATCAGAAAAGTGAGATTCTATTATACCCGATTACTAAGCTGCGCATGTTTTCTCGAGTTGAGGTATTGTTTATAGGTCTTTGTTTACTGTCTTATAATTATAGTTTTTTCTTAAGAGTTGGGTTTTAAAATATTTCACTAAACTTTTTAACTGACTATTTAGACACTTGTCTTTCTCAGAATTCTGACAAACTTCTTGATTTGACTTTACTACGGTGGTTGTGAAACCCCTAGTCCTAGCAGTCGTCAAATGACTAACCGGTACCAGGTTTGGTAAGGAATAAAGGAGTACAACCTAAAGCAGCTGTATAGCTAACTTTAGGAGCGAATAGAATCCGGAGGCAGCTGTATAGCTAACCTGGGAGCTGGTTGTGGTGAGAACAAAGTCTGAAGAACTGAAGGTTCGGTAGCTTATTTATATAATAAAAACTGCTGACCATTGCTTGCTTAAGGTTAAAAGTCGCTCCCGTTGATTGCACGCGTTGTTTATAGTTTGTCTTCAATGTTTATATAACAACCTCCAAGTTCAAGTTTAAACTTAGGACAGGGTGATATTTAATTAGTAGCTCATGCAATTTAGTAGTTTACAATATAAATGGTAAAGCGGATAGGAGCGCGGCTCTGATAGATCTCTCAAAATTCTAAGTCAAGGGATTTTTAAAGTTAAATAGTTACAGTGCCTTATAGTGCTGAGTTAAATCAAGATAAGAACATTTATATAATTGCCTAATGAAATAACCGAACCTATCCATAAATTAAAACACAACGCCGCTCTTAGAAAAGTTTATTATAAAATAGGGACCAAGACCTACAAACAAACCTTACCTCAATCGAAGGGTCATGCGCGTTTTAGTAAACGGGTACTTTGTACTTTTTTAATTTTGGGTCCTTACTATCATTGCTAAGCTGCTTATAGATCTCTATACTTTTCACATATACTTCTGGACCATTTCAGAATGGTGTAGTAAAATACTAACTACACAAGAGGCATTTAGGGTATCTTCTGAGGCCATTCAATGTTAACCGAAAGATAATATCAGTGGTCTAGTTTAAAACAAATATTGTTTCGAGATAATTAAACGTGTAATTCTTTTCTAAGGAATGAATAATAAATTAAAATATTTTTGCAGAAACTAGCTAACACTAATAAAACTCACATTTCTCTTTAAGATTTACGGCAAATGTGTTTCCTGCCTTAAAATAGTTAAACTTTATTAATCCATACCTTTTTATTAGCATTTCTTCAAATAAGATATTATACAAGATAAAACATATTATAAACGACGTAAGAAAATATTGATGGAAACTGCTTTTATTTAGAAAATAAAACAAGAATAACAGAAAATTTAATATAAATTGAAAAAATATATTATGAAATCTTGCAGTGATAATTTTCATTTTAGATTTACTCTAGATTACACAGATCTGGAAGGTGTGGTATAGGTAGATAGTTCCCATGTGGTACCTAATGTTACGTTACGGTATCTCAAAATTCACTCCTTTTTTAGTCAAATAACAGTTCACAGAGTTTCACTGCATATTTGTTGCAGCAGATGCCAAAAGATTACCTTGATTGCGTATCTGGCAGCCAATATAATAGGACCAAGACCAATAGACAAATCCAACCATACCTTAATCGAAATGGCATGCCTGCTTGACACCCTTTTTTCTCTTCTTTTAAATGTACGGGTTTTGGCAAACATTGGGGTCCAGCGTTAGCAAGGTGGGGGAATGTGTGAACTGGTGAAAACATTTAAACTACTAATTAATTATTACACATTTCTAGGTTTGAACTTGAACTTTCAAGTTAAATTATAAACAACACTCGCGAAGAGCACAGGCAATTATGAACCTCAAAGTTGCAATGGTCAGCAGATTTTATTATATAAATAGTCAAGCGGATAGGAATACGCGGCTCTGAATGTTCTACTGATATCTTAATCCTCAAACCCAACTCAAGAGCTGCACCTCACAGGAGTGTAGTTCTTGGGAGATACCCATCTAAAGTACTAAAGTCGAATATAGGATAGATCTGTCAAAATAAGTCAAGGGATTTTTAAAGTTAAATAGTTACAGTGCCTTAAAGTTCTGAGTGAAATCAAGATAAGAACACTTAAATAATTGCCAAATGAAATAACCGAATCTAACCATAAATTAAAACACAACGCCGCTCTTAGAAAACTTCATTATAAAACAGGGACCAAGACCTATAAGCAGTTCAAACCATTCCTCAACCGAAAGAACATGCACGTTTTAGTAATCGGGTACAGTGTAAATTCATTTAGTATTTGATCAATAGACACTGTTACCGAAGTGCCTTCTTTATTATCCCTTGTCACCTGATATAGATCAATGCGTAATCTGAGCTACATAACCAGCACGCACTTCAAGGCGTGGCGTCACGGATTACTGGTCGAGACAATACTGTAAACAATATCTAATATCTATTAGTGTTCTTAGTTTTTTGGTGATTCTCCGCATTTGGGAATTGAATCACGCGATTCGCAGTCTTAAGGGTTCTGTGAAGCCGAATTCCTTACGAATTTGGCAAGGATAGCACTAGGGTCGTTTTCTGAGCACGTCAGACGTTTGCTGTGACTTTGTTGTTACAACAACCTTTAGAGGGGTTGTACGGAAGTTGCTCATAGAGGGAGAAGATTCATGTTTCTTGGAGCTTTTTTGGGTTAATTCCTGGCAATTTGTCAGATGCTGCTCGGTGGTTTTCTGACAGAGGTTTTGCGTAGGTCAAGGGGAGGCTTTTTGGGGATAAATGTGTGATTTCTGTATTTTAGACCAAACTGCTTTCCGGGCATGACTCTCAGTAGACCGGGCTGATTTCATTCAAACGAACTAGTTATAAATAGCCTTTGATTCTTCTGGTGAGATTGTTCCAGCCGCAGCAGTATAGCTTTATTATCTCCCGTGCGCACTTGGCTTACTTATCACTGTTTGAATCGCGCCCCAGCTATTTAGGCAAAACTTTATTTTCTTTTTTCGGCTCCTATGTCTTTTCGTAATTCACCCGTAGGCTGAGTAGCTCAAGTATTGGAGTCAGGGGACTCTTCAGTTTTCTAAACGAAATTAACAGTCGACGCGCTTTATTCTCGCCCAATGTTTAACTACGACTAGTATGTAGTATCAGAAAGGCGCATACGTGAATTGAGGAACCCTAACAAGTGAGCTAATTCAAGGTGCTTGCAACTAACCTTTTTCGCGGAGTATTGCTGCAGGGTGCACCATGTATTTGAAGATACCGTAGAGTTGTTGGTACTCAGCCGATTGACAAGACCTCTGCAAGTACTTCACTTCCGTCATCAGAATATTTTTTCCTCTGAAAATCTCTAAGTACTGCATTTTCAAATTCTCAAAGAAACTCATTCGATAGATGGCTGATTGCGGTACCAGTTGTGAGTGGTGGTCCTACATTGCCTTTTTTTCACGTCGAGGCTTCTTAAGCTCGTCCGGAAGCTCTTTAGAGTCCTTCCTTGTTGAAGATTATCGCAAATTCGTCTATAGTTGCCAAGAATCTCGGAAAAGCTTAGAGATGTGGAACTACACACTAAATGAATGAGTTGGTGGTCCCGTTAGGATTCCTGAAAAATGGAGTTTCTCGGCTAACCTAAAGCGATTTCTTGCTTCTTGCCTTTTCGGGATCTGAACTGCAAATTCTGTTAATTTTAATTCAAGCGGTATGCTTCAAAGCTGGTCATTTCCACCCGACCGTGCCCAGCCAATCAGAAGGCGATATTTTGCGTGCTGTTAAAAGTCATTAGGATATTGGCAGTTAAGAATTCCGCGCGCTCATTCTAGGAATTATGGAACATTTTAACTTCATGCTGTGCACATTCTTAAGCGGCTTGCATTTAAATGCGATAATGTCTGATGGACGTTTTTACAACAATACCTCTGGTAATCTGAAAAACTAGTCATATGACATAAATTAGTTTTTATTTTAGAACATGTTATCCACTTTTTCCATATGATCTTAATTTTGATCATCTTCAATCTTCATTTTGCGTCTTTATTTTTATAACTATCAGATAATTTCCACATATACTTCTGAACCATTTCAGGATCATGTAGCGAAAAACTAGCTAAACATGAGACATTTAGCGTATTTTAGAAATTGGTACATGGAATTTTATGAGTAAGATTTTCTCAGGCCGTTCAATGTTAACCGAATGATAATATTAGTGGTCTACATTAAAATAATAATTGGTTCGAGGTAATAAAATTCATAATCCTTTCTCTAAGGTATGAGTAATAAACCCGGGATATTTGTTTCCATTACGTCAATTTTTTTATTATTTTTTGCAAAAATTAGCCAACACTAATATAACTCACATTTCTCTTTAAGTTTTACGGCAAATGCTCAAGAGGAAACCTAGAAAGTAGGAAACTTAAAATTTTAAATTACGTCCCCGAATGGATTCTCAATTTCAGCTAGCTTAAACAACGTGGAACTTTCTTAAGAAACTTTAATTTGGATGAGGGACAACGTAACGGTCTTCCCACGATTTTGCTAAAAGAGTTTCGTAAGATAAAAACCAAGAGAACGAATGAAGTGATGAAATGGAACAGTAGTAAACGAGGTATCGTGAAACAAGAAAGTTTTAATTAAAATTGCATTATTTGGATAATAATTGGCACTTTATTAAATATAGAGGGTTAATATTTCCAATAATAATAAATCAACAGACAAGCAGCATCATTTCAAGTGAATGGATATAAAATAGAAAGCCTCAAGCAATGTTCCAATATAACTGCTATTTTCCAAGGTATTCAACAGTAATATAATTTAATAGAGACCAGCTATTATATTGTTTGATTACAATTGAAAAGCAGAATTCATTCTTGCAGTTATTGTTTGATTTGTATAAGCAAAACCAATAATTGTTCGATAAAATTTGAAAAATAAGTGTTTTATTTAAAATAAAACAATTTATTATTTTATTTGGACAAGTTTATTTAGAGAAGAAGCTCTAGGCAACGAAAGTTTTATTTCATTACCTTACATATTATGCTAATTTATTTTAGGAAAGGTTCATTAAATTTGTATACTTCACACAACGAGAGGTGTTATTTTACCAAGTAAATATAGATATTGTGCACACGGGGTATTTATTATTTATTTAATATGTCTCCCTAGATCATAAATTCTTTCCGGAAAGTTTTTTGTGGAGCGATTTTTTAAAACATTTTCTTACAAAATTCGCAGCTGAAAAACGTATTCTCAAGCTTATGAGAAATACGGTACGAATTGTAATGGACATCATAATAGGCTGTTGTGGATATTGAATAGAAATGGCAAGTTAAAATGACCATGATCGGTGTGCCATACAAGTTTTAAAAGCGTAGTCACGTTTTATCTGTTACATTAGACACAATAGTAGAAGCGCATAGGGATTTTCGTGGGAACTTAGTGATTAAAGTTGGCAAGGTAACTTTTATGTTTAATTGTATCATATTGAATACTAAAATGTTTCTTGCCACCCTGAGATACGCGTCGTTCAACTCCCACCCTCCAAGAAGGGTTGGAAATTTAAAATGCATAGAGATTTTCGTGCTAATTTAGTGATTAAAGTTGGCAAGGTAATTTTTATGTTTAATTGTATCATATTGAATAGTAAAATGTTTCTTGCCACCCTGAGATACGCGTCGTTCAACCCTCGCCCCCCAAGAAGAGTTGGAAATTTAAAATGGCTCTATAACTGGAACGAGTAGAGATCAAAATCCCGTTCTTGCGGCAAAATTTATGTTTCATATTGTGCAATAAAAATATTTATTCTTTTTTTTTTGAAAAACAAAAAATTTACAGAATTAATTTTTTTTTGATAATTTTGCCTAAATAATACTATCGAAAAAAGTTCTAATTTTTTATTTCCCCTAAAGTAAATTCATGGTTAACAAGATACTGGGAATAAGGTACCTACTCGTTGTCACTGCATGTATCAGAATGGGACTCAGCTTCAGCTTCGTCAGGTGTTTGATTTTCACACGAATCTTCTTCTGCTTCGCATGTGCATATTTCAGTGCACTTTAAGTTATTAGCTACACGTTTGCATCGTCTTGTACTGCATTTATTCTTCTTGCAGGAACAGGAAACTAAATTCAAAAGATCGACGGGTGCAGTGTTTGAAGCTAGTGATAAAACTGGACTAAATAAATTATTCTTATCTTTAGTCCAACCAGAATCTAATAGATTTCGATAAGGCACATGAGTTAAATTAGCATGTGTCCATATAAAAAACTTGTAACCTCGATCTTTGTAGAGAAGGATATAAACTCGTTTTCGTTGGCGGCAGTTGGTCACTTTGCATTTAATGCTTTGAGAAACACCACCAACGTAATTCAGCTAAAGTGCTTATGCTTGTTTTCGGTGCATACAACAAACACAGAAACTTTTCTATACCACAGAGTAAATTATCCAAGTTAACGGTGATATCACCAAGACTTGCCAATGAGTTAAGCATCTCTTCGGATGAATTTTTGAAAGCTTTCCAAAATGTTTGTTTTCTTAAAAAATATATCTAGTAAAAAAATGAGACGACCAAGAAATTGGATTTGTATTACCTTTCCTTGAAAATCCTCCAGTAGTATCACAACCCGATAACGCATGGAGAGCGGGTAGTGCATCTCTTTGTAGTTTCGTCATTTTTTCTGCTATAGCAGAAATAAGAATTTTCCTTTCTTTGGAGCCAGTTCCGGCGTTGAAAATGACTTGACAGTTGAAACTATCGTAGTACTTCATAATGAAAATGAAAACATCTGTATCTGGGGAACATATCGTTATTAAAAGCGGCAGTTAGATTTGTAATTTTTAGATATATATACGGCATGTAAAATAATTTTAGTATCAGCTTCTTCTTGAGTGCGTGCAAGTTCTTCTAAATATCCAGTTTGGTTCGAATAACAAGTGTTTTGCCAGGCAACTATTAAAGCCTTTCCTTGAAACATATTGGATTTTAAAAGATTTCTTGAAATAAAATCTGACAATTCGTTCTTGGTTGTACCATGAGACAAAAGATATTTCATGGTAATATTGGCAATATGTGTTACAGCTTCAATATGAAATTGTTGTGGCTTCTCGTACCTTCTATTACTTGTGGATTATTTTAACGAATTGTCGTCGTATCTATCAAATATTAGGTGGATTTCGTCATATCTTGAGTACTTTGCAAATAGGCATTGTTCGAAATGATTAGATAAATCGGAGCAAGTCTTTAATGCTTTTATTTTTTGTATTTTATGCAATTCAGCAAATCCATCAACTATCGCGACATTGTACATACCGGTTATTTCAGCATCTGAAACAAATAATATGATTTAAATAAATACGTACAAAGATAGACGGTTAGTCGGTGCAATCGAAGGTGGCATTTACCTGATTCTTTTGGAGCCAGTTCCTCAACTGCATGCATTAATTTGTATTTGTCCACATGCATATGCATAGAACCATCCATTGTAAAGAGTGACCGAGGGCTGGAGACAATTCATATCGCCCTAGTACATCCTTTAAGTTGATATCCGGTCTGGAACGACACACAATTAATAATTGCGAGATAAGTGAACGATCTGCTTTAAGTTCACTAATAGAATTATCCTTTTTAGTGGTCACCTTTTTGTTTCCTTCTCTACACAAATTGAGCTTTAGCCTTTTGATCGGCTCCCATAAGTTCACTTCATTACAATGAATCCGTTTTTCCTTAAACTCTTGATAACTTTCAGCTTCCATTTTGTTCACGTTGCAAACATGTTTTTCTATGTCATTATTGAAGACAGCTCCGGTACAAATATTGACAAGACTGTCTTGTTCGCTCACAAAGGGATTTATTCCATTTCCATTTCCATTTCCATTTTTTTTAACCATTTCGATATACTGTCAAATCATCACAAAAGTTGGATTATTTTTCAGTGTCTTATTAAAATCATCAATTTTATTAAAAATGTCAAACTGTTCAAGAGCACTGCTCATTTTTCATGATCATTTGGAAAATTATTAGTTTTTAACTCGTCAAGATTATCCTGATCTTGACGAAATAGTTCTTCAAAATATAAACAGTATAAAGCAGATACAGTGCTCAAATGTGCGGATATTGCTCTACGCACATGCTTGCCACTCAATATTTGGTGAACAATACTGTCACTATAGATTTCGTTCCATATTTCTGGACTACCCGTTCCTTCTATATAAGTTCCTATAGCTGGAAGCTCAGCCATTAGGATATGTAACTCACCCGGTCTTAGAATCCAGTTTTTAGATTCATTGGATTTAGCCATAGACAAAAATTGTACAGGTTTATATAAACAT
The DNA here is from genome assembly GCA_016904865.1 of Pissodes strobi. Lineage (NCBI taxonomy): Eukaryota > Metazoa > Arthropoda > Insecta > Coleoptera > Curculionidae > Pissodes > Pissodes strobi. The sequence goes on from MU183947.1 coordinate 131,768, forward strand.
ATGTCTAGTGTCACAACCACTTTAGTTTTATCATTAATTTGCTTGTTAATGGCTTCCAATCGGGTCATAAAGGTTAACTGTACACATTGGTTTGTAGGAGATTCGCAGATTAGCGGCAACAGGCAAACTCGTGTTGGATTTTGAGATATATTTTTTTGTAACCAAGGAATTATATCCAGCCCATGTATGTATTGTGTAAATTTTCAATCAATCAACTTGTTGAACATAGGCAGAAATAAACCAAACCATGTCATTTAATTTGTGGGTAGTAATGCTTTCTGAACCATCCGTCATTAGCGATGCATTAGCGATGCAAATTTCAGAGTGGCAAGGAACGTATTGACATTCAGTATGAGGTAACTAAATATAAAAAACTAGTTGCCGACTGTAATCATTTATTTCCCACGACCCCCTATTTTTGGCCCTATAGGCTTCTACTACAAGAAAAAATGTAACGGTTTGGAACAGAAAATATTAAGATAAGTTAATTAGTGCACAACCTATTATTAGATAATCTGTGTTGCATCGTTATAACGTTCCGAAAAAAAATTTAAAATTGGTAATGGAGAACACTTTACTTTATAATCTTTCTTGCATACACAGTTATTCTCTTCTGTATATACTCTCGATGACACCTCAGTTTTTTTCTGCTTTTCTCGATAACGATAATCATGCAACTGGTCCATTTACTTCTGCTTTACAATATATCTTCATACCTGCTTTAACTGTTTTTTTTTGCAAACATAGTTTATTAGTTTTCTCACTAATATTTAGCCTCCTACAGTTTAACACTAAACACGACTTATTGAATCAATTCTCGGACCATTGTTGTATCTCATTTACTCCAATGATCTAATCAATTACATTAACAATTTTTCCAATAATGTTCAGGCAATTTGTTATGCTGAGCACACAAATATTTTAATTTTCAATGAGTCAAAAATTGACCTTATTCTTGATGCCGAAGCTGTCTATTAGCGAGTTGTGTTCTGGTCCAAGAAAAAATTCCTAAATATTAATAAAAATAAAACGGTAATAATGAACTATATGTTACGGGGAAATAGTGACGACAATATAATTCTTTTTCGAGGCTCTCAGGAAGAAGTTAAAACCAGTGAAAATACAAAAATGTTGGGGATATTTGTAGATCATAGACTTAGCTGGGAACCTCATGTTGATGCATTGTGCGCAAAATTACGTAAAGCCTGTTATGGTTTTAATTTTCTTTCCTGTAATTATAGCACTCCAACTCTTTTATCTCTTTATTATGCTAATTTTCATAGCCATTTAAGATATGGTATTTTGAATTAGGAATTAAGTGTCTATGCTGAGAGAGTTTTTTGATCCAAAAATATACAATTCGGATAATGGCTCGTCTAAAATTTAGAGAGTCATGTCGTGATTCATTTATGAAACTAATAGTTCTTACATTAGTTGGAGTTTATATTATGGAAGTAACTGTCTCTGTTTATAAGAACAGATCTCTATTTAGGGTCAACCAGGTTATGCATGGGCATGATACCCGTGCTAGAAATTTATTGGCTCCTGATCACCATAGAACAGCGAGTTATCAGAGAAGCTTCTACTTTCAGGGATTCAAGATTTTTAATTTCCTTGACATGGATATAAAGAGTTCTCCTAATAATAATATATTCAAAAAACGGCTAAAGAAGATATTATTGAACAAAAATTGTTATACCATGGATGAATTTTTTAGTGTATGAAACATACTTATGTGTCAGTTAATGTCTTGTCTAGTTCTAGTTAAGTATAATAAGTTCCTTTTTGACCACTTTCATCCATTACTGTGTCATCACTTTTTAATTGAGGAAATATATTATTTAAATAAATAAATTAATAAATATTCTAATTTCAATTCTCTTAATAAATCCTTCTATGTACTATACTATATATATTGTCTATTTTTATATATACAGTTCATTAAGTTCCTAAGTGTAAGTACATAGATACTTGCCTTATTAACACTCGGGTTTATATTATGCTTATTTACGTTGAGTTGTTTTCTGTTTCACTACTTATATACAATTTATTATTTTCCTTTATATTTTAATCTTTTAAGTGCCTAATATATGTAATTTTCTGAGCACATGCGTTTTATATTACAAATATTTACAATTTGGTACTTTGCCTTTCACCTAATTTTTGTAATTGTCTTAGTTTTGTCTTAGTTTCATTTGTATTTTTATTACCTATGTACTTGTTCCTTATGCAATTTTATTTTCCTTATCCTCGTCATATTCACTAGTTCCTCCTGCTTCCTCCTCCATTGCTGCCTTTATTTTATCATATACAAATCTGTCGTATTGTCCTATTTTAATATATCACTGATTCCTGATGTTTTTTAATTATCATATGAATCAGTTGTTTATTTTTGTATTTTTTTCCTTGCAGATACGCACCTGTACCCGGTCGTACCATATGCAGCTTGACCTTGCGGTTCTAATGCTGACCTTCCTCAACTAGCAGTAATCTCTTTCCTAAGCTTGCGTTCACTTTTCCTAGACGGCGGCACTTGGATTCAATGAACCTGTTGCTTTTAGCGTCTGCTGTTAGGTGGCGACTTGTATTCTGCGATGATTACAGATTACAGGAGCGTAATTTGAATTATAATTTAATTGTTTTTTGACGTAGAGCGTATAGTTTTATGTGCTTTTGTGGGTAGTCATCTCCACCAATTTGTCAGGAAAGTAACAACTTGCGAGAAGAGTTAAATAATAAGACAACTTAATTGACGTATAATCGGCATGCCTCCAACATAAAACGTTTTTAAAATCTACGTCAGGTGAGAACATATGATAGAGAAAGCACTTCGGATAAACAATAAAAATGCATTTTGATCAAACTTAACGAGAAAAGATTAACAATATTTATCGGGCAGAAATGTTGATAAGTTTATATTATACCCAAGTACTAAGGTGCGCATGCTTTCTCGATTGAAGTATATTTATGAATTGTTTAAGACTTTTTTCAGTGTTTTATAAATATAGAGTTTGTGTTGTGTTTCATTTATAGTTAGTTTGCGTTAGATTCACTTAAATTTCCACTTAGTGTTTGCACTTAGGGTCTGTACTTGAACTTCTCTGATTTTTACTTTCAAAATTATCTTTTAATAAATCTCCTGTAGATTCGACTTGTAATACTGAGGATAGGCAACCCCCGAGCCCGCGAGCCATGTGCTCGAGCAAGAGACTCAGGTAAGGCAATTGAGTCCGCGAGCAATGCGCTCCAGCAAGAAAACTCAGGTTTAAGTTGGACACAAAGACTCCTGAACTGAAGGTTTCGGTAGCGTATTTATATCATAAAATCTGTTGAGCGTTGCATGTTTAAGGTTGAAAGCCGCACGCGTTGCCTGTTCGCATTGTTTATAGTTTCCCTTTAATGATTATATAATAATTTTCAAGTTCAAGTTCAAACTTAGGACAGAGTGATATTTATTTAGTAGTTTATGCATTTTAGTAGTTCACAATATACCGAGAGAATTGCGCACTTTAATGATCGGGTGTAGTATGGCTTGACCAATAAACATTGTTAATGTGTTCTTATTAAGCCTCTTTTACCTGACGTAGATGGATCCCGTATCTCAGCTATAATTCCTGCACGCCAACCCAGGCGTGTCGTCACGGCATACAGGTCATAACAATAAATGACCTACAAATATTCCAAACGTGATAAATCAAAAACAGCCTCTTTTACCTACTACAGCCTACATGGGAACAGCTGATTGGTTATTTTCTAGCTCAAGACATCTGATTTATTCCTGGAAAACAACTTTCGCAAAATGTAGTGTTTCTCATCTATTACGAGACTCAGGTCTCTGCCTGAATATTGACCATGGCAAATGCTCATTCATTATTTTATGCCTTTGACCATTGCAGTTGCAAATGTAACACCGCACCATTTTGGCTGGTTAGAAAACATTAGCGATAAGGAATATATTTTATTTTGTAAAAATTAATAATATTCGTACCTAGTTTTAAAGTCTAATAATTCAAACGATTTTGAGCTTTGCAAATTGGTGAATATTAAAAATGTGTCTTTAGAATTAATAGTCTTGACAGCAACAGTTGACAGCTACCGTAATAGTTATTTTCCTAAGAAGTGCGGAAAGTGACACTTTCCCGCACACAACCGCTCTTGCCCGAAGGGCGGTGCCAAGCGGAGTAGACACTACTTGCAATAACCTACATAGCCTAATGACTTAATCTTACGAGACTACTTGACTATTTGCCCTACCACACTTAAAACCAGGAAAAGACATGAATACTCGTGGTATTCGGTAAACTCGGGAATGAGACTAGAAAGTCCTTTAACGTGGCAAAAAAATTCAGAGAAGTGGGATGAATATAAGAAGTCCTTGACTTAATACAATATAGAGCTCAAAATAAGCATGGAAGTAACTATGCGAGATCGACGAACTAATCCCGGCGGTTTAGTACAAGAAAATCTGCCAAAGAACAACTTTCACGGTATGGACCTACTTATTTATTTAATCGTGTCTGAGCTACATCATTTAAGATACTTATATAATATATCGTGAACGTTTAACAAAACATATAGATGTTCATATATCACTCTAATGCCTAGCGCACATCACCGCATTTTCATTGCACGTCCATAGGTCCCGAAGGGTACTTGGAACTTGTAGGGATTCGCACGCCAGGAGGTGGTCCATTGTCTGGGATTATGCGCATTCACATGCCTCCTCTTCCGCATATCCCACTTCAGGAGGTTGTTATTGCACCTTCCCATTTGGCAGCATAGTCGGTTGAGGGCTTTCCAGGTACCCCAGTAACCCAAACCTGCAGGGAGTTTTCCTTTTGGATTCCAGGATGGAATATCATTGTCTGCTAATCGCTGTTCCCACTTTGCCTCCTTGGTTGCCGTTTTTGAAGGCTGTGAGGGGCTGTGTGGACTGCATAAAGTTCCGTCTAGATTTTAGTCTGACCACAGGCGGTACATGCCGGTGCAATGGGTGTCTGGTGTCATCGCGGTGTTTGCTCCTTCGGCCATGGCTTTGGTTTCCCTCCTTATTTGCCGTGGAGCAATACCGGCTAGCATGTACAGTTGGTCAAGGCTGGTGAATTTTAGGCATCTCGTTATTAATCTGCACGTGTCGTTCAGGGCAGGGTCCAGTCTATAGGCGTATGTTGATCTCTCCCATACGGGGGATGCATATTCGGCTGCGGAGTAACACAGCGCAAGGGACGAGGGACGCAGGACGTTAGGGTTGGCTCTCCAGCGGACATTGGTCAGTTTCCGGATAATGCCGTTCCTGGTGTTGATATTGGCCTTGGTTTTAGCGATATGCTTTCTGTAGGTTAGAGATCGGTCTAATGTAATCCCCAAGTAGACTGACTCTGGGCAGTGTTGCAGCTTGACAGACTTCCACTCTATTTGCAGTTCTCTTCTCGTTTGTCGGTTGTTGAGGTGAAATAAGCATGGACCTACTTAAAAAGCCTAATGATAAACAGAACATTTTATCTTGGGAGGTATACCTTAACAGGCTGTTCTCAAATGGAAAATACAAGATCAGAACAACAGGCAAAAAAGGTTGGCGGAAAAAATCTTCACTACAGTAAAATCCAATGGGCGATAAAGAGCTTTACCAGGAAAAAATGGAATATTCCCTGCTTTGCTTCAACAAAGCATTGCTGAGCTGCTTCCAATGATTTTCAAAGCATCCATTAATTTTGAATACATTGCAAGATTAAGGCGGTCCTCATTCCCAAGACCGTAAGGTGTCCTTCCAAGAATCCCAAGTCTTACCGTCACATAAGTCTCACTGTTTAAATATATGGAGAATATAATTGATTTAGAGATTAGAGGTAAAATTCTATTCACAACTTAATGTAAACCAAAATACTTATCAATCGGGCAAACCAACATTACGTGCTCTGAGCTGTCTAAAAAAAACGAAGCAATGCTTTTTGCAAAAAACAGTACTTCTTCTAAAGTCATAATGTAGCGTCGTAAATGCTACCAAATCCAGAAATATAGTTTCTTTCCTTTTTCTGGTAGGTTTATGTGGTTAATATTATATCTCCCATACATTAGAACATAACATACTTATTCTGAACTCAGAATTTATATCTTAAAATTTAAAACATCATCTATTTCATACTTTGGAATGTTGGAGCGCACCCAACCGATATTGACGAATACATTTCCGATCGAAGTGTTAGTAGCCGTACCTCATTTTGGAATGTTCTCTTGACGGATGTCGAGGATTTTTTTGGCAATTGACGTGGTCTTCTCTTCTAAGCGATGAACGCGTAGGTAGAGAAAAAGACAGATTTCGAAGTCGAGATATTATCGTTGTAATTTTTGACCATCAGGTCCATTATTTGTAGGTATGAATTTATCATGAGATAAATTGGCAAGCAAAATTTTTTTTACAAGCTCATGAAAATAAATTGAAAGTTTAATGGTCTTAAATCTGTAATAATGCAAACGGAAACAAAAGTAACATAACAAGAGTGAATGCCAATAAATTGGAATAAGAGAAGTATTAACTTCTTACTTATTATAACTGATATTAATTGCTAACGTACAGTTAGTCGCGTTATGTAAGTTAGTTGCGGAAGCCAGCATGTGGATTGAAGCTTGCAAGAAGATTGCTCTAATATGGGGAACAAATTTTGGAAAGAAGTTTCTTTAGAAACAAGCGTTAAATCGTCGCTGCTGAATACTGATGGTATATCTGAGACGTTAATGGCTGCAAATTGCATTTTGAAGATTATGAAGCGTTCAATGAAAAATATTGTTCAATATTTATTTTTTTCCGATTTGTAGTCTTCTAAACAACAGAAGTAGTTTTCCACCCTCCTAATCGTTTAGTGTTTGTGATACCTACTCCACAATCGGCAAGAAAAGTAGCCGAGGACCGCCTAAAACTGTGACCCGTGTACTTTTCCGGATTTTAAAGGTGTAGATAATCTGCCGTTTCTTATTGAATTGATGCCTGATTGGACAGTACATTTTCCATGCTTGTACTGTATACATATTCGGCGATGTGGAGTTTCTTTTGGACGTAAGTTTGTATATTTTCTGTATACATTCAACAAATACCAATTATTGGATTCTTTGCACATCACAAAGAATCTGGCGAAACGATTTTTGGAGTTCATGATATTGACAATTATCAGGCCTTCTTTATCTCGATAGTCATTTATGTTATGTGCTCTCGTCTGCAGGCACCAGCCAATCCAAAAATCGTGTTCAACTTAATCACTCATATTCTTTTTTTACTTTTACGTCTTCTTGCCTACAAATTTGGGATTTTTTTGGACGAAATCCAACATTTTGTCTTTTCATAAAGGCAGTTATTTTATGAAATTTGCCAATATCTAAATCTTGATTTACTTTCCAAAATACTTTTTATCATTGAATATCTGGACCATGTAACGATGAAGATGTTACAGAATACAATATTGCGAATTTCTCTGTTTACTGGTTACTTAGTGGTATCGATATTGTCATTACCTCACTAATACGATCTTACTCCTTTGCGCGAGTCTGTTTGACAGGGAGCGTATGTCCAGTGAAGGCGCACGTGAAAAGGTAGTATATATTAGGTTGTGAATAATTTGATAGCCATCTCGTTTCAACTTTCAGGCGAGCAAGCCATTCGCATAGCGGAATTTGTTTTTTACCTTCAGAGTTGAGTATCGCTTAATCGTGCCGTAACTTTAATAAATCAATTTAGTAGAATGTATGTTTTGTAAAAAAACGAACATCTGTGGGGACCCTTTTTTAAAAAGGTATGTTCGACACGAGTGTTATCATTTAAGATAGCTAAAAATTATTTATCATTTAACTAGGGTGTTTCCGACGAATTAATTTCTTACCAAATGTCTTTCGGAAGAAGAGAATTCATTTTATGAGACAGAATATCGAGCCGACCTAGCTAACTACCCCGTAGCCGCACGAAGGTTTTTTTTTCGGGATGACGCAACCAGGTGTGACATAAGTGCATACATCCAGGAAGCAGTGTCTACAGCACTAGGGTAAGTCCGACTGTGTTGGCCCTAGGGGGAGAGATGGTCATATCGTTGTTTGATTAATAAAGCGTTGTAAGAGAGCTGCATAGCATATTAGAACGCAGTTTCTGCAGTTTCGTGTTGTTTACATCGGTAGTGATTTAACTTTGCTGACAATTTTAGCAGAAAATTAGAAAAATTAATTTCAAAGGTAGGTGAAAACTATTACCTCACATATATGATTGCTCAGATTTCCTATTTAATATAACTTTGATGGTGATTTTCCAATTAGAAATGTAAAAACATGCTTCTTCGCTTATTATAACCCCAAAATTATTTAGCTTAATGTACGTTCCAAAATTTGAAATCGTATGTTCGTGTCATGTGTAATATGGGGAGTGATGGCCACGTTCATCTTGGGGCAACTTCGCCATGGATTTCAACGAAAATTTATGCGTCGGGTGCGGAGAAGATTATGACAAGACAACGAAAAAAGATGACTGGATTTCTTGTGTGCGATGTCAGTCATGGTTCCATGAAACATGCTCTGAATTCACCGATTTATGCCAGACATGTGGAAAATTTTGTGTTGCCAAAAAGGAGTAACTAAAAAAGTTTGTTTTTTAAATAGAAATATTGTATCTAAGTTATAATGGTTATTATTTAACATGTTTGTATTAATTTTTACTTAAATAAAAATATTTGAGATTTTGGCATCTTCACTAGTGCTATGGCCAACTCTCCCGTATATTTGGGGAGAGATGGCCACTTCAGTTAAATAATGTTTTTTATTAATAATAGACTGTCGCTAAAAGATAAATATTTCACGAGTCCTAGAATTTGGTTATAACTGTTACTCTAGTGTGCACATCTAGCTATTAGCTGAATCTACGCAATAACACCTAAAGTAGAGCATAGAATATGCTGGGGTGGCCATATCTCCCCGACTTACCCTATAACTCGACCGGAGTATCGTAAAACTTATTATTTAATTTTTTGCGTTTCTCATTCCCCATTAGATGATTAATGAATTTATAATAAACGACTGTAAATCAGTTCCAAATTACTGTATCTCGCTTATCGGATCTATCATTTTACTTAATGAACCTATAATTAAGACTGTAAGTCAGTTATTTAGATTATAGCTTACCGTTCTCTCTACCTATCATTTTAATTAAGGATGCTATAATTAGGACTGTAAGTCAGTTATTTAGATTATGGTATACAGTTCTAGCTGTTTGTCATTTTGATAAATTAATATAAAATTAAAAGACTAGGCTGTTTGACGGTTACCGTAATATTCTCGTCAATTCTCCTTTCATTTACTGATCTAGTTATCCTATTTATCGAGCTTACCTTAAGTGATATGCTTAATTTTGTCTTTAGTCAGTAATAGATTTCATTTGGCTAATATCAAAATAGCTGATTGAGTTAATTTTACTGTACTTGGCTGTAAAGCTCATGGCAGTAAGTTATTTCATTTATTTAGACTTTGCAAGTTTAATTCATCGCCTTGATATCGGACCGACTTGAGCTCAACTTCTACCCCTGTATATTTATGGCTATATTCCTATATATTTTATTCAGAGTGATTTTATTTCATTTGCTATTTTGAGGACTCTTCAATAAGTCTACCTTTATTCCAGCTGCCACGGGATTGGATTAAGAATAGTTTGTGTAATATTTATTTCATTATACCTACATAGAATTTCTCTTTCTATCTATACACTAAGAATTGGGTAATATTAAAATATTAATGAGGATCTTAGGTATAGCATAGAATCTTAGCCATAACATAAATAGCAAGAAATTTTTATTCTAGTAATATAAAATAAGATAATCATACTATTAATCTAACAAAAAGTGTTTAGAACCTCAAACTGATTTGAGATTGGATTAATTGTTCTAACCGAGTTGTATAAGTTTATTTTTTTAATAATTAAGTTATTTGTAATCCCAATGTGTATTTTGGTAAATTGCAGTCAAGATATTAACTAATCTGTGTATTCAAATTTTATTAACGTTCTTTTATAGGGTATTTTTCTAAATTTTATTACTCTTTTTTCAGGACACTTTCATAATTGATAAATTTAATGCATCAAAAATTTAGTGGCGCCCTACTCTAACTGCCAAAGACTTCAACCCACGCCTTCTATAAAAAAAATATAAACTGCTGAGTCAGTCAGGCATATGGACCGCCTAATGAGCAATTTGAAATTAGGACTGCATTATTAGCATCCAACGCTTAAGGCTGGTTACAACCATAATGTGTTTGCTTTCCAGGACTTAGTCATTTCCAAAAAATATGCTAAAAAACCTTTTTTTTTGTTGATTTTACACCAATCAATAAAATTATAGTATTGCTTCTCATATCTATCTTTTGACTTCACGGGTAACAAATTCAAATTGCTTCATTAGCTGATGCTAAAATTTCTTCAGGAAGTTTTTCATCTGATTAATTCATTATCGATGTCATAAAATTGAAAACGCAGATCGAAATTTACTGTAGATTGATATGTCAAGCAACGTATGCTACATAAACAATCTTAACCAAATATTTTTTGTGAATAATATCAAGCAAATTCCTTAACTTTATAAAGAAACAACCTGAGACTTTCATATTTTGTCACCAGCATCTACATTTTTCTTCAAAATTATACCCTAGTATGGGTTCGGAAAAATTAAATTTTCCGAACTAAAATGCGTGTGATAGACATTAAACACGCACGTTGTGTAAAAAAATTATTTTTTTAAATGAAGCGAGTAACAGGTCTAAAAGATTTTTGCGAGGAGCCTGTAGTTTTTAGAATCAATCTATTTATGTATTTAGTAAGCTAGAGAGACTAAATTTACGCAAATTCAGATTAATCCCAAATACTATAGGGCCCTTTAGCATTTTTAGTTTAGCGTAACTACTTATTTTATTTGTGTCACGCTTTAAATATTTTTTTATTTGTTCATTTTTAAATTATTTTTATGCCACCCTGTATTGTATTATTTCTCTATATAACAGATTACGCTTTTATAGTATTTCGGAAAATTAGTATTAAATTAATGGAATCTGTTTGGGGCCACCTTGCATACTTAGAGATTTGGCGCAATGACAAAAATTACTTATTTTGATAAGCTGTATAATATACAACAATTTTAAAAATTTACCGGTTGTCAAAATCAAATAATAGGTGTGCGACTAAAAAATTTGTGCTTCAATTTAAAACATATTACCTTTAGTGTAATTAAGAATAAAAAAAGTAACTGGAATTTTGGTTGCACTTATAACACCAAAAACATAAATCATATAAAATGTGGTAGTTAAAAATTTGTCTTTACTCATTATAATCTAAATTAGTACTGAAAATATCTCATTTACACCATTACATTGATTACTTTCATTATTGACCAGCAAGGGTGCGCTCATGAAACGGAAACTTTTTAAAGAATCGCTTAATCTAACGCTGAGTCTCTCTGTTATCAAGAATGATAAATGCCCAGAATTTAAGCCATTGTTATACTATAATGATATTTAATAAAGTAAATTGATATCCTTCTTGTAAAAATGTGCGGAAATGCTTAAAAGGGCTCTCAGGGAGAAAAAACGAGTATTCTGTGATGAAAGGAGTGTTAATATTCGTCCGGAGATGGATGCCTCCAACATTTTATACTTTTTTCTTTTCTCATTTCCGGAAATCTATTGCCTCAATAACTCTTTTTGATTTATTTTTTAGAAACAATAGGGATATATCAGCAGAAGTAATTCAAAACGAAGTTACAATATAGAAATAAATATGTTGATAATTACAGTATATGTTCATGGAAATTTGGATACTTATATGTCAACTATGTTAGTTTTTTTTCGTTATTATTTTATAGGCGTCTGGTTTCTCTCTTGGTAACTTACTTTCTTATTTGTATTTCATTAATTACTATTTTATATTTGTTAAGAGTGTCTTTCTTGGATTAAGACTACAGCCTTATTATTTTTTTGAATGAATCGAAAATAATAAATTGAAACTGGGGATCAAGTAATTGATATATGGATGCTATGTTTTAGTGTCAAATTGACAAATAAAGATTAAAAATGGCCGCTAGGCCCCATTTTGAAAATAAACTTTATATGGAAATGGATGGCTTGCGCTGCATCATTTTGAAACTCTAAGCGATTACGTTAAAATCCTTGAATATATAAAATGGCGGCATTTTAAATAGTATTTCCCCCCCAGCGATTTCCAATCAGCCATTTTATTATATAAATACTCAAAGGGATAAAAGGTCTAGCCAACGAAATATTTACCAAAAAGAAAATCAGTTGAGCGATGCATAGGTTTAAACCCTAAACATATCCGGAAGTAGATGGAATCATTCCAACCTTGTCAGAACAAGGTATAGAGCACATTAAATCAATCTTTACAGCCAGCTTTGCACTGGGCTACATTCCCAAAACTGGAGGAAAGTAAGGGTAGCGTTCATACCAAAGAGAGGGCGACGATCACAAGAGGAACCAAAGTCTTACGGCTCCATTAGCTTAACCTCTTTCCTTCTTAAAACGATGGAAAAGATTATCGATAGGCACTTCAGAAGCAAGGTTCTTTTTAATGCTCCACTGCATGCAGAACAACCCGCATATCAACCATCGAAATCTACCACCCATGCTCTTCAAAATATAGTCCGCGATATAGAAAAGGCACTGGCTGAAAAAGAAGTGGCACTGTGTCCATTTCTAGACATAGAGGGTACATTTTGACAACACCTTACATGAATCCATTCAGCGTGCCATAACCCGTAGAGGAGTAGAACCAACAACTACACAATGGATAAGATTCATGCTAATCAGCCGTGAGGTCACCGCGACTATTGGAGAAACAGCCATCACAGTCAAAGTAATAAAAGGATACCCCAAAGGAGGGGTCCTATCGCCCATGCTTTGGTCTCTGGTTGTTGATGATCTACTGGTAAGACTGACTGCAGCAGGCTTTGAAGTCCAAGGCTACGCAGATGACCTAGTTATAATAATAAGGGGTAAGCATGACAACGTTCTCTCAGAACGTATACAAAGTGCACTTAACCTTGTCGGCACATGGTGTACACAGGAAAGACTAAATGTCCACCCAAAACAAAACCGTAGTGATTCCATTCACAAAAAGAAAGAAGCTGAACCTTAAAGCACCCACATTAGGAGGGATAACGGTATAGCTTTCAAAAAGGTTAAGTACTTGGCAAGGTTCTTGACTAGTTACTAACCTGGAACCCACACCTGGAAAGAACTATTAAAAAAGCAACGGCAGTGCTCGGAGCCCGTCGACGACTGCCTGGTAAGACATGGGGCCTAAAATCCTTCATCACCTGGTGGTCCTATAATACGGTTCTAAAGTCCATTATAACATACACCTGCTCAGTGTGGTGGGTAAAAACAAGGGTAAATAACAATACAGCGAAAGCTAACAAGCCTAAAAATGGCTTGTCTGTCTGGGTATAACAGGGGCTACGAAAACGTGCACCACAGCAGCTCTGGAAACCCTACTTGACCTGCTTCCGCTGCACATATGCATTGAAAATGAGACCTGGACCAGTGCGCATAGAGTTACTCAGACACAAAAACTGAGGTCAGGAAACCAGGACTGGTCACCATAAAATTCTGAAAGACATCCAGATAGAGGCGATAACCAAACCAACCGATACAATGGAAGCAAAACTTCATTTTGATCGCTCCATTGAAGTGGTAATTGAAGACCGCAGTACTACAGGAGAATCACTCAAACAACTAGAGAAGGAATCACTTGTCTGGTACACAGATGAAAGAAGGAGTGGGATTCGGAGTTTACGGACCTAGGTGCCGAATCTCTGCACCTCTAGGAGACACTTCCACCACCCACCACTTTTCAAGCATAACTAAATGCTATCAATCAAATGAATATGCCAAAAAACCCAAGAGGTGCAAAGATCTATATCCTATCAGATAGTCAGCAGCCTTAAAGCGCTAGCATCTAGCAGAATCAACTCCTGGCTAGTGTGAGATTGTCGGATGGCTGCAGATCAACTGGCAACCAGGAACAGACTCACCCTAATATGGGTACCAGGGCACGAGAGTGTGGAAAGCAACGAAACCGCTGACCAGCTCGCACGGAATTGTGCGGGCCTGTACCATTCTGTGGCATCACTAGAGGGCACGTAATGAATGAACTCAGAAATTGGGGAAATGGCGGAATGAGACACATCGGGCCAAAGCACCAGGACAGCGACAGGCCAAAGACTCATCTCTCACTCGCTTATCTACACAAAAAGCTCCTCAAGCTTAAAAAAAAAATGATAGATAAAACTGGTCGTAGACCTTATCACTGGACATGGTCTCTGGAAGTACCAACTCAAGAAAATGGGGAAAACCACTGAAGAACAATGCAGATTCTGCAAAACTGAAACCCCATAGCACCTACTCTGCGAATGTCAGGTACTGACTCGCCAAAGGTTGAGGCAACTCGAAATTGCCCTTGTGGCACCTATAGATCTACAAAAGCTCAACTCTCGAAATACTCTGAGGTCCTCGAAAGATATAGCTCTGTTCGTGTAACATAGAAGGGTATACACAAAAGATGAATTGTAGTCGGCGTATTGAAGGGCAAATCTTGCCGAGCGACCCATCTAGCATACCATATTATACCATACGGTCCCCATTTCGAACTATTTTGCCCCCAGCAATTTCCGATTAGCCATTTTATTATTATATAAATACGCAAGCGAAGCATCAGTTTGGAAGATTCTGCTTCCCACCCAAACCAGTGCCTTGCATGCACGCAGGTTCGCAAGGTCATAACCTGCAATCGTATTTCCTACCTAAACCCGAGTTTACAAATACACATGTGCCCAGGTTCTGCCTCTATACCTTAAATAGTAAAAAAGTTCTAAGAGAGATAATTTTCAAAGTAGAATCAGTCAAGTAGCTAAAGTGCAGTGTTAACACTGAAAGGAATTAAGTTAAAGCTAACCATTAATAATACGCAGCACAACTCTTAAAAAATTATGTTATAAAACAGTGACCAATCACCTATAAACAATTCAAAAGTATACCTCAATCGAAAAGACATGCGCACTTTAGTAATCGGGTACAGTGTAAATTTACCAAGTGTATGACCAACAGACATTGCTATTGTTTTTAACTAAAGTGCGTTCTTTATCATCTCTTCTCACCTGACGTAGATCGATCCCGGATTTGAGCTACATAACCTGGACGCCATTCCAAGGCGTGGCGTCACCTCACACAGGTCATAACAGTAAAACTTTATTATTCAAAAGGACGCAAGCCGTC
Organism: Pissodes strobi; assembly: GCA_016904865.1. Lineage (NCBI taxonomy): Eukaryota > Metazoa > Arthropoda > Insecta > Coleoptera > Curculionidae > Pissodes > Pissodes strobi. Next base: position 147,065 of record MU183947.1, read on the forward strand.
CGTTAAACAGTTTCCTATCTCAAGACCTACACTAGTTTATGATACGTGACAATATTGCTTGAATCATGAAGAAAGTCTAAAATATGGCTGGCCATGCTTCAAGGCATTTTACATGAAACAGGCAGATTGAGTCACATCGAAGTAAAATATTTCATGTTTTAGAATAATGTATCTATCTTCTTGGTTCTTTTTTGCATCTTATTCTCTTATCAATAAACTTTGTTTACTATGTCTTCGCTTTTTGTTGGTACAAAATCTTGATGCTAGTGTGAGCCATGGCACACTGGAATATCAAAAAGCTCAACAGATTATCTGCTCCACCTATTATGAATAATGTAGTAGCCACAGGTGTATGCTGTGCCCCTTAACCTGTTAAATGATGAAGTCTATAGACAAAATTGTCGATATTGGAGCGACACCTTAAAAAAATGTTTGGGCTGGATATTAGGAAACTGCATTGTAGGACCTCTATTTATCGAACAAGACTTAACGGGACAATTTTATTGGAGGGCTAACCCAGACTCAAGGCAAAATACATTTACAGAAAAAATATCTATAAAGCACCAAGGAAATGTCAGTATTTTATCTGTTAAAAAAAAGTATCCGCTAATGCTGAAATCAGCTAGGCTGCCACAAAGAGTGGTTGAGGCAGAACCTCTGTAAGAAAAAATAGCAACCATCTACGTGGAAGCATAGAAAGGGGACGCATAACAAAACTAAAAGGCAATTTAGATGACGAGGACAAATCCCAGTTACGAAACGAGTCCAGGTACCAAACCAATAAAACCACAATGGCTATAGCAACAGATACTGCTTGAGACTCAAAATAGGTCAGATGGAAGATCCATACAAGAATATTGCACAAAACTGTACTACCGAAACCCAAACACTGTCAGTCACAATGTTCGACTTTTAAAATATGCCCTTTGTTCAATTTCTACCGTTGGAGAGGATAGAGAGAAAACTAAGTGCAAAATCCGCAGAAAGCTTCGGAAGGCTAAGCGCAAAGTACACAGAAAGTTTCTTTACAAAGTTTAAACTAGACAATCCCCTATGAGCTTCATGCTACATGTCACCCATAAAAAAAAATTTCACGTCAATATTTGTAATAATTACCCATGATTTTGACCGGACAAAACCTACTTAACTTAATTAAATGCACCTTAATTTCCTGTCCATTATTTCATCAAAACTTGCTTACCAATTAGCTCCTGTATTGAGTAATTACGTGCCAAAGTTCCACCTAACACCCGGCAGGTACATTCGACAGGGCAACTAACAATTATTCAGTACAAGTTTTCTGAACAACCTGTCTCTACGAGCTATGACGACATCGGAGATTCAAGTCACTCATATTTCTCTTGATTTTTGCTATATTATGCTCCATGCCGCATCTGTAATCTCCAATATTAATCTACAATAAGCAATTCCAAAAAGAAATATTTATAAATCCCGTATTGATAACATCATGATTCGGACACACATTTCTAGAGCTGGTCGACCGATAGTGCCGCCAAAATGCGCTTTTTACAAATATCAGTCAAAACGAACTTAAGTAAACAAGATATATGCAACATTATAAAAAAATAGCTAAAACCAGACAAATATGGGACTTTATGATGATATATGTCCACAAATAACTTCCATCATGAAGCTGAAATTGTAAAATAAGGTAAGATTAATTTTCCAAAAATGTCTTCTTACGAGTTTGCTTTCATGGTTGATCCCCTTTTACAATAATTAACGTTTGGGCTGGGACATTAGAAAACTGCATGGTAGTACCCCTATTTATCGAACAAGATTTAATGGGAGAATTTTATTTGGATACGTTGGAAAATTCCATTGTTCCCCTCATCGCCGAAATTACTGAGGAGAATCCAAATGAGTTCGATATGGTATTATATTTCAACAGTATTGGGCTCCTCCACATTACTTCAGAAATGTGTGTAACTATTTAGATACTAATTTTCATGGTCGTCGGGATTCTACGGAATAGCTGAATCGATCACCCGATTTGACACTGTTAGAGTTCTTTTTATACAGGTATTTTAAACAAAAGTTCTGAGATGGTGCCTAATTGCCATTTTGGATTCTTTATTTGTGAATTTGACACTCGTATATAGTTTTTATTTAACCATTATTTGATCCTAAGTTTCAATTTCGTAATTTGGTTCAAAGCTTATGTGGGCTTTGCCCGCGGTGAAACGGTGAATGTGGTGCAATTATTCAATCAAGCGATGAAGAAATAGCAAAAAAATTAAACGAGTTATTGAACAAAATATTTACCAAACAAAAAGGGAAACTGCAATTTGTAAATGTTGTGGGTAAAAATTTAACCATCTAAGCAAACAGTAAATTATCTTTGGGAAACAGTTGAATCAAATTGAAGTAACTTGGAAGAGAAAGAACTCTGGTAATAATAAAATAGATTAAATGAATAAACAGATGACAATGGTAATACATAAAGGATCAATGGATGCAAAAATAACGCAATCCAAAAAACCATATTAGACGAGTATGTAAAACAATTTAAGAGAAACAACAAAGCATGAAATCAGAAGAACAAAGAAGCACATGGTAGCATATACAAACTTTCATATATTTAGAGGAATTAGATCTGGATACTGTTAAAAATTTAAATAGAAAATAATAATTTTCTAGCTCGAAACTAAGACGCAAAGTCAATATATTCTACTAAGGGATTGGGAAAAAAGTTAAATAATAACAATAATAGTAATTCTTGAGAATAACAGAAGGTTCCAATATGAAATTAAATGACACAAAATATACAAATGAAGTGAAATTATTAGGTGACGAAACAACATGCTAATAATGAAACATGAAGGCATCAAAATGACGTCCTTCGATGATAAAGATGATCAAACGCCCTTCTGCTTCATAGCAAATCATAGGAAAACCTTTAAATTAATCCTAAAATTTCAAAAATAGAGTGATCGCCAAATTGACAGCAATCGTTCCAAAAGTTTAATCGGCAAGGTGATAATGTGTCTGCCAAAGTCCAATATGCATAGCACCTGAGTTAGATGCAAAACATAATAGATGTAATAAAAATAATTTGTATTCTGCGTGCATATCGTAGAATTCCTCTTGAGGCGAAAAACAAGCATCCTTTCAAGAATAGGGTATAATTATTTCACCTTAAGATGTTTTTTCGTACATTTTATATCATTCCCTTTTTCGAGTTCTCCGTGATTTTATTGCCCTAATAATTTTCGTTTAAGCAGTTTTACGATAATATAAGGGCATATTAGGAGAGTGATTTATTTAATGTATTAAATGGAATGTAGTTAAATGAATATTCAGAATAAACTTCGCTTATTTTGTACCTTATCACTGAGATACCCGGAAAGCAGATGAAGAAAATTATTGGTTAACTAAAATAGGTATGCTTTAGACATCTTGGCAATAAAAATCATGTGTGCAGCTCACACGCGGTAGAAGTGGAACAATCATAAAACTTAACCCAAAAAAGACAACAGCATGTGGTGTTCCAATGCGATCACCCATCCAAGCATTAACCACGTCCGAAGTTGCTTAATTTCATTGATCGGACGAGAACTACTTTTTACTTTTCACAGACATGTAGAAACTCAATAACTGTTTTCTAACTCATTCTCTCGCATGCTAAGTCCTATAGATCTATATGATCGTCTCTTTTTAGTGTCGTTTCAACGAGGCCCAATTCACACCCTGCTAAAGAAGTTTACACTTCAAAAAACTATTATGGGTGCTATCAAAATTCTAAGCATATTTGAAACAAAGGTGAATTCTAATTTTAAAATTTATTAATCAAGAAATACATTTCCATTCTAATGAGGCATCGATCAGTATGTCAACCTCTGATAAATATTATTATTCCAGAAATTTGTCTTCTTAACCACTGAACTATGGCAGTATGATTCATTTGTTAATATGGGAAACATTAAAAGAGTTCCAGTTATGCCCGGTGTTATACTACGGAATGTGAAAGAGTTTACTGTGATTACTTAGCTAGTACTTATTGTAAACGAGGTATTACTTTCCCTTTGGTCCAAGAGTATAGTTATTAATTTGCTTTCCAAATATTGAGGGACTATCATGGGTATTGATAGGGTTTTATGATAGTTATCCCAATTCCCCAGTCTGTTGGCTTCATTAAAGGCTTGCCTCGACTCAGTCTTTAGCCTGTTTAGTGTCTTGTTTCACCATGCCAGATCTGTCTGGATTGCCGCCTGTTTCACAGGATAGCTTTTTTCGTAAGAGGGTATTATAGCACGTTCTAAGTGTATCGGGGCTACATCAAGTTCCTCAGTAGTTAAAGCGGATAGCGGTTCGCTCTCAAGCTACGACTTTAGATGCTCTAAGTTGGGCACCCGGTTGCTAACAATTTTAGTATTTTCAACGGATATGCATAACAAAGAGCTTCGGAGATCCAAAAGAAGAACTTTTAGGTTCCTTTGTGAAGGAACATATGAATTAGCACCGTTCATTCGTCGACAAAAACTGCTATTCAAGAAGCACTCAAATAAAATCGACCTACTAAAGGATAGAGCCCCAGACACCTATGCCGAGAAACCTGAAGAAAGTCTAAGGATTTTTCTAGAAACACACTTTCCCGGTTCAAGCGTAATAATTACCATAGAAGAGCTGGCACAAGAAGACGAGCCCATTGAAACCGTTCAGCGGCCTACAAAAAGGGTAAAAGATCTAGCCAACAAAATATTTACAAAAAACACAGTGGGCGATACATATCTTTAAATCTTCTAATACATGGGAGGAGATGGAATCTTTCCAGCCTTGTTACATCACGGTATAGAGCACCTACTTCCATACATTCAGTCAATCTTCACAGCCAGCTAGTTATAGATTGAGCTACATTCCCAAAAACTGGAGGAAAGTTAGGGTAGCGTTGATACCAAAGATAAGGCGACGATCACAAGAGGAACCAAAGTCTTTCCGTCCCATTAGCTTAACCGATGGAAAAGATTGTCGATAGGCACGGTCAAAAGCAAGTTCCTTTCTAATGCTTCACTACATGCAAAACAAGCGCTTTGTGCATTTCTAGACATAGAAGGTGAATCAATTCAGCGCGCCACAATCCGCAGGGGAATGGAACCAACCACTGCAAAATGGATAAAATCCATGCTAACCAGCCGTGAAGTCACAGCGACAATTGAAGAAATAGCCGTCAAAGTAAGAAAGGGATACCCTCAAGGAAGTGTCATGCTTTGGCTTCTGGTTCTACGATCTACTGGTAAGACTGACCACGTACTGAGGTTACGTAGATGACCTAGTCATAATAATAAGAGGCAAGCAAGACAACGTTCTCTCAGAACGTATGCAAAGTGCACTCAATTTTGTCAGCACATGGTGTACACAGGAAAGACCTAAATGTCAACCCAAGGAAAACCGTAGTGACCCTATTCCCAAAAAGAAGAAAGCTATACGTTAAAACTTTGGGTGGGAGGGCTTTTAAAAGAGGTTAAGTATATTGGCATCATTCTTGACCAGAAACTAACCTGGAACCCACACCTGGAAATAACTATCAAAAGAGCAACGGCAGCGCTTTGGATCTGTCGACGACTCTTTGGTAAAACATGGGGCCTAAAAGTCTCCATTATTTGATGGTCCTATAACACTGTTGTAAAGCCTATTATAACACATGCCTGCTTAAGAAAATAACAATATTGCTAAAGCTAACAAGAATACAAACGCTCACCTGTCTGTAGTTATCCTCCCTTCGCTGCATATATGCATAGAACAGGAGGCCTGGACCAGTGCGTATAAAGTCACTTAGACACAAAAATGAAGTCAGGAAACTTGTATGGTTACCTTAAAATTCTGAAAGACATCCAGATAGAGGCGATCACCAAACCAACCGATACAATAATGGAAACAACATTCAATTTTGATAGCTTCTTTGCAGTGGTAATTGAAGACCACGAGACTTCAGGGGAAGTACTAATACAACTAGAGAGGTGATCACTTGTCTAGTACACAGATGGATCAAAGATGAAAAAAGGAATGTGATCCGGCGTTTACAGACTTCGATGTCGCATCTCTGCACCTTTACGAAACACTCCCACATTCTTTCAAGTAGAACTAGATGCTATCAATATAGCCATCCCTGAATGTTCCAAGAAAGGCCTAAGAGGTGCAAAGATCTATATCCTATCAGATACTCAAGCAGCCTTAAAAGCGCTAGCATCTAGCAGAATCAACTCCCGGCTAATGTGGGATTATCGTATGGCTGCAGATCAACTGACAAACAGAAACAGACTCACCCTAATGTAAGTTCCAGGGCACGAGAGTGTGGAAGGCAATGAAGCCGCTCACCAGCTCCGACGAAAAGGTGCACAGGCTGTTTTTGCGGGCCTGAACCATTCTGATGCATCACTATAGGACACTTAATGAATGAACTCAGAAATTGGGCAAAAAGGCGGAAAGACACATTGGGCCAATGCGCTTGGGCAGAGACAGACCAAAAGACTCATCTCTCACTCGCCTAACTACACAAAAAAGCTTCTCAAGCTACAAAAAAAATTAGATAAAACTGCTGGTACACCTTCTCACTGGACATGGTTCCTGGAGGTACCACCTCAAGAAAATGGGAGAAACCACTGACGAACAATGCAGATTCTACCAAGCTATGGCTAAAACGTCAGATCACTTGCTCTGCGAATATCAGGCACTGACTAGCCAATGGTTGAGGCATCTCAAAGATGCCCTTGTGGCACCTGGAGATCTAAAAAAGCTCAACCCATTGAAATATTTTGAGGTTCTCAAAAGAAATAGGAATTTTCGTGTAAAATAGAAGAGTATGTTGAAGGGTAAATCTTGCTGAGCGACCCCTCTACCTACCATATCATACCATAGCTTGTGCTCATACTTCACGTTGTAAATCACCATCGTTGGTTATGTCCGCTCCCAGGTATGGGAATTGCCTGACCTATTCTATTTATAAGCATACTTAATTGTTTGGCTTCTTAGTTAAAAGCGTAGAGAAGTCTCTGCAGGTCTCTTCTGGGTTAGCGATTAGTGCATTTTACAGTGTTATTTTATCCATATCCAAATTAAATATAAAGGGGCTGAGGGAGTCACTGCCATATTCCTCTCTTTATTTTCATGGTTTCAGATGTGAGGTGTCCAAGGCAATATAACAGAATGATTTTAGCTGAAATGAACCACTTCTGCGTTGCACCTTCCAATATACCTGGCTTTATTAATTTTAGCATGACCATATCTCCAAATTTTAATATCCGCTCGCTTCATAAAAATTGAGACACTATGTTTACGCATTTCCGTTAGGTAGATAGTGTTTCAGAGTAATGTAATATAATGCTGAACATCGATAATACCCAGACTATATAATATAAAATCGAAAAAAATTTACCTTCGATTCTACATAATATTTTTTCGGCCCCTTTATTATTTAAGCCTGGAAAACCCTCCCTTAAACATCAAATAATCGTAATGAAAGGCGAGAGCTTTAGGACTCCGATGTCAAAGGAAATAATATATATTTTTTTGATAAGGTACACGTTTTTTAAGCAGATGTCAAAGCCGACAAAAACGTATTAGAGTTTTTCAGCCAGTCTGCTGAATAATGGTAGAGCACTTCACTCGGATCAAATAACAATTAAAATGCATTTGTTCAATATCTCAAAAAAGTATTTGTACTGATCAGTCTTATCAGTGGAGGACACAGAAATATTTTACGGGAAGCATTGCGCATTGAAAATAATTAGTGGAAAAAATACCACCGCAGGCGGATTTTTTTCCAAAAGCCTTCAGCATTTCGTCAAATTTTGCAAAAATGAACAGGCAATTCCTTTAGATGACTTATCTCCAGTTTACTGCTTTGGAAAAAAATCATATGTACAAAATTTAATGCATCACTGTATTTTATTTTATATTATCATGCCTGAAAGTGTTTCTTACCTTGCGTTTTAAGAACAAACCTTGAATATGTTTTTGGAACTTGCTCGAAAATTGGAAAATTCTTCACCATAGTCAGTTAGGTTTCGTATCAGACAAAAATACCTCTGATGCTATGCCTGGATATCTGACAAAATTATTCCAGGGGGCAAAAAAAGAGGAATGAGCGGCTATTTTCTGTGGCTTATCCAAAACATTGGATTGTGTGAGCTACAGAATACTGTTGTGAAAGCTCTCTGTTTGTGGCGTTAGGGGTGTACGGATGTTTCGAGTTTTATCTCTCAAATTGCATTCAAGCTGTTCATCTGAATGGTGTCATCTGGGGTCAATTGGTGAGTTATCGCGTATAGCAAGGGTCAGTCCTTGGTCCCTTATTGTTCCTAATATACATCATAAATGACAAAATAAAAATTAACAAAAAGGGACATTTTACTTTATTTGTGGATGACACTACCAATGACTTCGCTTTCTACTTTCTGAGGATAAAGCGGTGGTGCTATTACAATCAACTTTGCCATAATATAGGAAAGGCTCATATTGTTAATTTTAATTGCAATTTCGGCAATAATTCATTGATCATTGTGAACGAATCTAAAGTTTTGGTATAATAATAACTTACGATTAATTGAAATTTCGTCATCATATAATAAAATGAAATAATAAGCGTTCACCTGGCTGCTACTTTCCAAGGGTACATTTTCGGAATTGGGGGGTGATGTTGCTATAGCTGTTAACTTTGTCGTAGTAAAATCACATCCATTTTGGAACGCATGTTTGGTTTATCTCATTCGATCAGTTTTTGCTTTGCAGAAAAAGGCTGTCAGAAACCTCAATAAATTTCACATATACTCCTCTTTTTATAGAAAGTATGATATTTTCCTTGCCTCCTTTGTTTATTTTACAAACAGCTTATTTAATTTACAAAAAGGGAGATAGTTTTCCTAACCATCAGTGGACTTATACTAGACAGGTGCATGATATTCCTCTTCCTATTCCTCGTATTGGTTCTGTCATGGATTCATTCGCTTACAATGGTGTATAAATATATAATCACATGGCTTAGAACTTAGAAGTGTTTTCGAATTTGCCCAAATCATAATTACCCATGTAACGCTCAGTTCCCAAAAATAATACAAATCTAATTTACATAAATCTACAAGTATAATACAATAATCTCCTAGTTCACAAAAATCTCCAAGTCCACAATCGGTGGTACAGCCTTTAGTGCAGGAACAATGGCGGCCCCCAGCTTTTAGACAGTCGAGAAGGGTCGTGGTGAGTTATAATGCCTGAGCGCCACGCGGTTAACTTATCGCCATGCCCTGATGCTGGATCTTCAGTGAGATTCAACCAATAACCACGAATTGCTCTCCTCCCCCTCTGTAACCTATTGAGAAAACTCGAAACGGGAAACAAATAAAAAATACCACCGCAATTAAACAAAAATAACAAGTGTATATTCCGTATTGGTGACTATACTTTTGAATCGAATAAGGAAAAATAATTGCTACAAGAAGAATTTCTTGTATTTGTAGCTATGACAATTAATATATAAATATACTAAAGATTGAATATTAAAAGTAACGGTTTAAAATTTAAGCAGTACCTTATGTTATATCTACGGCGCCCCATAAATGCGAAGACGTGATCACGTGTCGTTTACATGCACTTGATTGGTGCTATCAACTTATACGGTACAAAAATATGATAACTTCTTCTACTTCTACACTCTAAATAGCTCTAATCAATAAGCGAGATGTTAACGTGTTAGTTCAAATGTACTAGATTCATGTAAGTAAAATATTCACCTATTAAATAGTATCCGTACCAGAGGTAAACCATTATGATTACGCGTCGATACGCTATGCTTATATGCGAACAGTTTCAAAAATATTTATATTATACGACGCTGAAAAGAAGTAAAACACGCGATCAAGACTACGCTGAAATTAGTTAATAACACGCCAATACTATCCGGATTAGCTGGATAATCCAGTATACCTATGCTAACTATTGAGAATAATCCCACTTGCTCCCAAATTACACCATGCTATATGTAGTCAAGCAACCCCCTTAATTAGTTCGATCATTAAATAAATTCACCCGACACTTTAATTTAAGTAGCTCTAAATCACCAATCAAATAAAACACAATAATAAAATGAAATAAAATAAAAGTGTCAAAATATATTAGATAATATCTTAAACTAAGACTTATCTGATACGTTGTCAAGCCAACAGTGGATCCAGGTTTTCGTCGAATCACTGGAGCGTCAAGGTAGAGAAGACACACTTCGAAAGAGTTGAGGCTTGGATCAGACAGCGAGACACGCAGCCAACTTGATGGATACTTCGAAATCACGTGTTGTCGGAGGAGTCTCAGTATGTAGCCTGGAAACCCAGGTAGGAAACCGGCACGTAAGAGGATAATGGAAGGCCCATAAAAACCAATAATCCAAGAATCCAAAGTTAAAAAGTCCGGAAATAAAAACCCCTGAAACAAATAGGGCAAATTAGAACGGTGATTGTCGGAAATGGACGGGTTTCTAAATATTTATTTTCATTTCAATTTATTTTATTGGGATAAGTAGTTTTATTTACTTATACTCGTACAGGAACTGTATGATTTATGGGAAATAGTTTTGCCCTATATTTGAATTTTCGCGCTAACAATGCACATTATTTGCGGATATACACTCCTGTTATGCCTGTCGACTGAGCATGATGTCATGCGCAGAAAAGGGCCGAAGTAGTACAGCACAGAAGTACAAGGGACGGCGTGCGACCATTAAGTCATGAAATCCACTTAAGATTTTTCGCATATCAATTTATTTTCGCGAGTGAACTAACTCATTCAGAATAGCAAATTCAGTGTCCAGACCATCCGAAAAAGGGGATGAACCGAATCCACAAGAAGTGAGAGCGCTCTCCAACAGGATCCACGAACGGAAAAAGGGTGAGTGCCATTTGCATTTAATGTGCGTTTCGTCTGCGACAATTATAACTTACAGAAATCATCTTTCTCTTGCAACTTTATTTATGGTATAATTTGAATTTATATGGTCCTTCGAAGCATAACGTCTGTTTACGACAGTGATCAAGCCAAAATATGAAGGAAACAGGTACGGAACCTCAACAAATAACAGATCAAAACAATATCTGTATCAAAATTACTCAAACAACATACCTTTAGATGTTGAACGGGGTTCAAGTGTGTGAGAGCTCTCGAAACTCAAATCCCCAAACGTGGGTGAAGGTGGTCGGATCTATAAATCTTCCTTCATCTACAATCATCCATCAGACGAGAAACTAACGACGACCACAATCCTGCTCAAGGGCTTCGTTGAATAATCCCCTAGCTATGGCACTGTATATTTCACACTAAATATCAGTATCTCAACGAAAATTCCCAATTTCGAGAGCTCAGCACTGAACCCTACTGGTTCCTTCAAGATCACATAAAGACTAAATTGGCTTGCTGCGAAAATGACGAGGCTAGCAAAATCATCATTGCGCAGACTCAACATGCTAAGTTGCCAGCAGCCTATTTGTGACAAAGTACTAGAAAGTTATGTTGTCATACTACCGGATTCGCCAAATCAAGCGATAAAGTGACTTACTATCGAAATGATTTGAATCAGTTAGAACCTACTTTAAACTGCTTAGTGGGAATATATAACCCACGCGTTATACGGCAGTCTGAAATTGCAATCAACACGCGCCACTAATAGCGTTATGTCAAATAAGGCATTAACTAGGCAACCGTGTCGACCATGAAGACAACGCGCCTGTTCAGAAAGCTGTCAATTATACCGCGAAAGTTACCCCCACAGACCATATGAAACATAGAACACTTTTCTTGCGTAGGTTAGAATCTACTCAGAGCTGAAATATTATCGAACTTTAATAATCAGTGGAATACTGAGTCAATATGCAAGCCTAGAGTGCTAAGCCTTGAGACCATCCAATATAATCAGCAAATTCAAGCGTATGATAGCTAAATCCATCAGTAAATGCAACGCGAATTAGAGTGGTTCTCGAGTCGATATCGACGGACGGAACCGATGCGATTTCCTGCTATAGTCTATGGTCCAATTCCGAAGTAACATGACCAAAATGAAAATATTCCGCAATCACCTAAGCAAAACAATATATTATCAAGTATAAATCAACGAGAAAATTACCACAGAATGACCATCAAGTGTACAAAAAGTAAGTTATAATTTCAGTGCTAGATATCTCTAAATAACCTTAAAATGTAACTCGGCATGCATTATAGTCCAAACTCCAATTACTCGGCTAATCTGTAAACAATCTATCACTATTGATTTCTTGTAGACAGAACCCTCCAAGAAAGGCGAAAATACATTCAAGATTCCAAAATATCTCGAATCAGCAAAATAAAGCCATAATTAATTGAAACCAGAGGGTGGACGTCGAGCTGCATCACAGAACCGAACCAATGAAAATAAGCCAAATGCCCAAATGATTAGAAGAAGGGTTTCATTCCCCATTTCGAAAGGTAGAATAATAAGACAAAACCCCGGGGGGAAAATACCAATATACAACGAAGCTTTGTGGTTCCAGCTGCAACAATATATCGTGTGTGTAAAGTTAATTCATCCATAAGAAGGCATTAGCATTTGATATTTATAGGTATAGACACCAATGTGAAATATTTGCTTCAGAATACCTAGTTTATTGGATTGGGTTCCCTGCTTTTCCCATACTAGTACTATTGTGATGTTTATATAATTTTTGTAGTCTATTTTAATAAATAATATGATGTTTGATTATTTTCCCTCCAGAAATAGGTCAACATCTGGTCGACTTCCACGTAAATTTTTATTTTGATTCTTCGCCATTTCGTCCAGAAAAAGACCAATGCTTATAGGTCATCGTATGTAATCGTAGCACGTTAAACACAAAACTGATGAGTTCTTTAATGCCAATGATATGCAAATCCATCTTACGTCTATGGTTTATTGTATCGATTAGTTTTTCCATTCGGTGTTTACATACGATCATGCTATATGTAATTTTTAATTAGAAGTTGATGCAGGTGTACCTAAATTTTTGAAATTAACATCTCTCATTATTATGTGGATCCATTCTTAGATAATAAAGTGGTTTCAATCAATCACTGACAGTATTTTACAGAAAAAATGTAATTCTATATACCTAAACAGATAAATTTAAAATTAAGAACTTGGTATTGATTACCATGTTAAATGAACCGTTCGTTGAATACTTCTTCTCACTGAAGAATATTGATGGTATAGAGCAATAGATCGATATATTGCTCCACAAAAATGATCTGCAGTGTTATTTTTGTTATCGCCGTTACGTAAGGTAACATTTTGCTAACTGTTTAGGAGAAACAGAAATTTGTCTTTATTTAACATGTTATAGTTTAAAAAATAAGCCAAAATCTCTCTGCATAAACTGGACCAAGTTGTCGTTTACTCGGCTTGCGCGCTTTTATACTAAATATTGTTGAATGTTTACTAAATGTTTTTAAAGCCTTTTTAGATAAGAAGCATAATAATTATCTTTAGAGTGAGTGTTATTTTTTGTACTAGAATCATTAGTTTACACGTGGATCTCCAATGCTCAATAACATTTATAATTAAAAGTCCAAAACATATCGTTACAGAGTGTAAAAAGGAACAAAAAATATCTCCAATGAATAAAGATTTTACCCAATGCCTAAAGTTTTAAAGAAAAAACAAGTTATGGTGATGCCGGAGATGTGTAAGTGAGTTTGTAGGTTACCACGCTCAAAAGTCACTTAATATATTGTGTTTCTCTTAGCAACACTACCTCACCTCTAATTTTTTCAAAACTTACCCTTTGCTACTAAAAATCCCCTTAATTTTATATTAAAAGCCTTCTTATTTAGTAATAAGAAAGGTTCCAATATCAGAAAGAGCTCTACGTTATCACAATTCAATCAATTAGGAATTTTCCCTTAAAACCCTTTATGTATAACCCACGCTTAGAATGAAACCACTTTTGAATAGGTAAATAACCACATAAAAATGTCATTAGGTGTACTTACCGATGACCAAATTGCATCTCTGATACCTTTCTAACAGTTTTACGAAAATTCCGTAATTTTGGGGCACCACAAACAACGCTTTCAAACTCTAAAGTTTTAACACCTAATTAGTAGCAACAACATTAAGTTTTTGCGATAATAAAACCACCGTATACACTGTTTACTTTTTATAATAAACAAAGGCATTTAAAATTATTAATGTTATCATTGTTTAAAGTATATTATTGTTCTTTTCGTGAACTTTAACTAGTAATGTTACATGTTAGTTTAGTATGAAAACATGTAACAGATAGGGGTCAAATAAAGTCAGTTATTTCACATTTCATCCTACATCTACTATGCTACTCCGGACCGTCAAGCTAAATATAATATTACTTATTCGTTTAGATACCTGCATGGTTGTCGTATGGTCCTAGCCTTTTATCGAGCTGCTCCAGGGAGTCTGGCATCTCAAAGAACTACAAGAAGCATCTTATTTCCCAGATTAACCACTAGGTGGTTAATCATCTTGAGTCAAGGGGGGGTTGTAACGGGCTACAATACCATATAGAAGATAACCAATTTTTCTGGAAAAATTGGCGAAGGAGACTTAAATGAAATTGGCATATAACGTAGCGGGAAGGTATTTCTGTTGTGATAGTGAAAACCTCATTTTATTTATTGAAATAGACTACAAAGTTTATATAAACATCTTACTAACACTAGTAATATAAAAACATGATACCTAATTCACTAAGCTAGGTATCTCAAAGCAAATATTTAATACTTATGTATAGGATTAAATGCACATGCCTTCATGTGAACGGTTAACTTTACACACATGTTATATCGTTCCCAGCTTGGAACTACAAAGTTTGGTTGTATATCGTTTTTGTCCCCTTGATTTTCTCTTATTATGTTGCCTTTCTAAATGGTAAAAAAGGAACCCTTCGTTTAATCACTTGGCTCATTTTCTTTATTGCTGCACTAATCCCTCCTATAATATACCTTGATGGCCAGGGTGGCCGTCAAGGTATATTATAGGGCGATTTTACTAATTATGACCACTGAGTACTGGTTTGGAGTTGTCTTGGACATCTGGAATGTATTTCAGCTTTTCTTGGAGGGTTGTGTCTAGAAGAAAAGAATAGTCGTGGCAGATTGATTACAGATTAGCAGCGTATTTCGAATGTAATGCATGCATGAGTAGTTATATTGTTAGGTTATTTAGAGAGATCCAGCACTGAAATTGGAACTTACTTTTTGTAAATTTGATGGCCATACTGTGGTAATTGTCTCGATATTGACTCGAGAACCATTCTAAGCTGCGTTGCTTAATTGTAGGATTTACTTCTCATACGCTTGAATTGGCTGATTGTTTTGGATTGTATCAATGTTTGGCACTCTAGGCTTTTATATTGACGGAGTATTCTACTGACTATCCGTTATTAAAGTTCAATAATATTTCAGCTCGGAGTTGATCCTGCACAAGGGTTCTAAGTTTCATATAGTTCGGTGTATGTAATTTTGGTGCCACAATTGACAGGTTTCTGGACTAGCGCGTGGTCTTCCCGTTCGACATTGTTGCCAAGCTGATGTCTTGTTTGGCATAATGCTATTACTTACGGGTGTTGATTGTAATTTTGACTGCCACACGCGTGGATTATGTATTCCCACTTAACACCTTAGAAGTTACTTCTAACCAATTCAAATAATTTCAATAGGAAGTCCTTTTATCGCTTCAATTGGCGAACCCGGTAGTATCACGTCATAGCTTTCTGGTACGTTGTCACAAATAGTGATGCTGACAACATAGCACGTTGGGCCGGCGCGATGATGATTCTCTTGGTGTCGTCATTTTAGGGTAAGCCTATTATTAAGTCCTTAGGTGATCTTGAAGGAACCAGAAGACTTCAGTGTGTGGCTCTCGAAATTGGGATTTTTCGTTCATACTGATATTTATTGTGAAATATACAGTGCCATAGTAAGGGGACTATTCAGCGATCAGATGGCTTCTCGTCTGATGGATGATGATTGTAGATGAGTGAAGATTGATAGATTCGGCCACCTGCACCCATGTTGGGGATTTGACTTTCGAGAGTTGCCAGACGCTTGAACCCCGTTTAACATCTTAAGGTATGTTGGTTATGTAATTTTGGAACAATTATTTGTTTGATCTGTTATTTGTTGAGGTTCCGTACCTATGTCTTTCATATTTTAGCTTGATCAACGTTTTAATTTGCCCAATTTGTGTTTCAGGTTTTTTTTCCATTTTCCGGTTTTCTCTTGGTTTCTTACTTCCGGTAGTGATTGCTTTTTGGTCTATGGATTTCCAGTGCCTTCCTGGTTTCTTATACTGCATACGGGGACTTCTCCGACTACCCGTGGTTTTGGAGAAACCATCAATTTAACTGCGTGTCTCGTTGACTGGACCAAGCCTCAACGCTCACGAAGTGTGACTTCTCGATCTTGCCGCTCCAGCGACTTGAAGAACACCTGGATCCTGCTTGAACTGGCTGTTGGCTTGATCACGTATCAGATAAGTTTTATTTTAGGATATTATCTAGTGTATACAGTGAATTTACATTGTTAAATATATTTTTTTTACTTTTGCTGTGATTTAGGGGCCACTTTAATCAAAATTTCGGATGAATTGGTTAATGTTTGAAGTGATTGAGGGATTTGCTTGGCTAAAATATAGTTATTTGGGAGTAACTGGGGTTATTCTTAATAGCTAGAATAGGTACGGATTCTCGAGTTAATCTTGATAGTATTGGAGTGTTATTAATTACTTTCAGCGTAATATTAGATTGCGTGTGTTTTTTTTCTTTCCGCGGTGTACTGATATAAATATTTCGGAACTGTGTAAGTATAGCATACCAATGCTAATCTAAGAAAGAAAGAAGTAGAGATACCATTTGCGAGTATGGATCGATTAATACAGTTTTTTATATTATATTTCCTTATTCTTCCAATTTAATGTTTATCGTGGTAAATGATAAACATTGTCGTTCTGAGTAAATAACTATCTGGTTATAATAATTTTGCATAACGGTATTTCATAAACTGAATCGTTAAGGTTTATTTATGTACAACTGCGACACGTATACCATGGTAGACGCGCAAAAAGTTTTGTAGCAATAGTTATACTGATAACTTTTAATTATTATTTGATGTGACGATAGATACCTTATGAATATTGCATTTATCATTAATTAGTTGGAATTGATTTTGGATCCTTGGTAATCATTTATGTTACATCCGATATGATCTAGTTCAATATTTATGAGCATTAATCAAGTTAGTTATTTCAAACTGGTGACGCCCTGGTCAAGAGTAAATAATTGGCCCACTCTCATGCCGACAAGCAGTCAGAGCACATGTTGCGCTGACCGCATTCTTAAGGGTAGGTACCATCTGATTTATTTTATATTGCTAACTCATTTAAAAGGATTTTACGCACAACAGAGATAAAAATATTCTATATAGCTCATGACTAAACAGTGCCATTTTGTTATAGTTCTGTGTTTTATACTACGAACGATAGCGAGTGCCCTTAGTGGCCCACATCGTACAAAAACTCCTCCTAGTCACTTGTTATATGAATTACTATTTTATTTTCCTCGAGCTAAAAAAAGCTGACATAAATTAATTTACATTTATCGGAGAAGCTCGGGATTTTCCTTCGGAAGGTCGGAACAAGACACTTAAATTCAAGAAAATCTCGAAAATTCGAGATATCTGGCAACCTTACGTATGGTTGTTAATATGGTGCTTTTAAAGCAGCGTACTGCTTTTCAAATGGAAACTTAAAAACCGTTTAAAAGTTTGATTAGTTTATATTTTGACTGTTCATTCAAATAAGTGCAATTTCATTAAAATTTAATTAGTTATAATCTAAACTAATAGTTTCCATTTCCAGCCTTTCTCTCTGAAGAGTTTACATTGTTATAAATATACCGGCTTTTGCTTATTGTAATTTAACTTACCAAAAAACGAACTTAGTAAGTTACTCTAGGTTCGGAGTATGCTGCCAATATTTATTACAAAGTAATGAAGCTGCGCTAGAGCGCAAAATAATGTCAAAGAGGAATTTGGGCGCTTCTCAGATGCGTGCTACTGAGTGGGATTACTGGCGGCGTTCCTCCTTGAGATGGGGGTTGTATATCAGATGGAATATCGACTCGCTTAAACAAACTGTACGTATATTGGTCTTCAGATACAGGAAGGAATGCACTTATAATGACGACTATGTTTGAATACAATTTACTAGAATAGCGTAGAACGCATGACCATTCGATGAGGACTGACCGGACACGACCTATTCGGCTTCCTTGAGTTTACTTTTAGTTTAAATTGTTATGAGCGTTTGGGTCGTTTCAGTTATATTGGTATGCTTTAATTAGGTTTCACTTTTATCTATGGTTCACTTTACTTTTTACTTTACGTTTTACTTTACTTTTGCACTTTACTTTTACAATGACGTAACTTTAGAGGAGGTTTGATATTGGTTCCCAGAGAAGCGTTTGGCCTTAATTAAAAGGGAACTACTTAACCAGAAACTCAAGATCGGGAGGTTGACCTTGGTTACAGAAAAGCGTTTGGCCTTAATTAAAAGGGAACTGCATAACCAGATAGTCAAGGTCGGGAGGTTTGATTCTGGTCACCAGAAAAGCGTTTGGCCTTAATTAAAAGGGAACTACTTAACCAGATAATCAGGATCGGGACAGTTTGAGCTTACAGGGGGAGCGTTTTGCCTTAATTAAAAGGGAACTACTCAACCAGATAAGTTGTCGTCTACTTGATTTTCCTGTTCTTTTATACTAAATTTTGTTGATATTTGACTGATTGTTTTTAAAACATGTTTAGATAATACTCATAATATTTGATCCTTCAATGTCAAGTATGAATTTCAAACATTAGACTGAGTGTTCCTTTGTTATTACGCTTTCTAGTTTACAATAAAATATTGAAAATGGGTTTATTTTAATCTTTTGACAAAGGTTAGATGGTAAGTAAAAAATGGTGATGCCGGAGATGTGTAAGGCCTGGAATCTATCCCGTTGAGTCACTGGGAGATATGTAAGTTAAGTGGCTGAGTGTGGTGCCAAGGGGCATGAAAACATGCAAGAATCAGTACAAAGCAGTTAACATATAGATATAGTGGTACAAAAAATGTACCGACACATTTCAATATTATAATGGGCAGTGGTATTAAAAGTACACTACCTATTCATATAATTCTAACCACGCGGGCAGCGGTTCAGTTTCTCGGCCAACCTGGTAGCAAATTTGTTAGCAGAAAAGACGAAAGTGAGATTGTGAAAAGTATGTCAAGACGTTTAAATATAGGTATGTTTAGTAAAGATTAATATGTTAGATATATTATTAATTATCTTTTTAATAAAGTCTCTTGTTCTTCCATGAAGAACAAACAAGCGTTTTATTTTTCCACCAGGGATATTCCTATAAAATGTTCATAAAAAATGTTATACGTTTACTTGTTTTAGTATTCTCGACTCTGATCTGTCAGTAGAGTTAGAGGTACTTGTATTATCTCGCTCTTGTTTTGGATACAAACTGAATAAATGAGACCTTTTCCCACCTCAGGATATAAAAGGGGCCACTTTTTCGTTGGCTGCTCCTATATTCTTCTAGGCGCCGACGCGACGGGCGGGTATGTCCATATAATTTACGAATGCGTCCGAGACTTACATAACTTTGACAGTTACAATGAGAATAAATACTTGTAATTTAAGGTGCTATAATCAAAAACATTACCTTAGCTAGTGAGGTTACTCGCTGAATTTAAAATACCATTGCTCAGCCGATTATCAAAATTATATGTTTGTAATGCCAGTAATTTGTTTGCTTTAACATATATTTTACTTGAGGCGAACTTTGTAATAAAGTGTCTTGTTCTGAAGCAAGTCTTGCATGAAGAGCAAACAAACCTGATTGATTTTCCAATCAACGATATTCTTATGAAACTTTTATAGAAATTGTTATAGTTTAAAGTGTTTTAATACTCTTGCCCCTGATCTGTCAGTAGAGTTAGAGGTATTTGTACTATCTCGCTTTTATTTTGGATGCAAACTGAATATATGAGACGTTTGCCCACCTCAGGATTTAAAACGTCCATTCTTTCGATGGCTTCTCTTAAATTTTGCTAGAAGCCATCGGACGAGAATGTCCATAAACATAACAACTGCGTCCGAGACTTTCCTGCTAAAAGGAATTCGTTTAACAAAATATGATCTTGAACCTACATAACTTTGATAGTGTCAATAAGTGTAAATATCTGTAATATAAGGTACTATAATCAAAAACATCAATTTAGCCGGGGAGGCTACATGCTGAATATAAATTGCCATTGCCCAACCTAATAAGAATTGGATAATATTAATATTAATCTTAAAGGTATAACGCATGGTTAACAAGTAGTATCTGATGCCAATATTTTTTGCAATTATAGAAGCTGTAATGTATTCATTATATTTTAAGAATATGAAAATAATTTTTTCATATTCTGATATGGACTAGGTAACAGAAAAT
>MU183948.1:0-17687 GCA_016904865.1 Pissodes strobi
GTCGGCGGCGTCGATGCTGAGATCATGGCGTCGGCGTCGGTGACTTTTGAAATCCAAAACGGACCTTAAAATTTATTATGGATATTCACATAAAAACAGTGGTCTGCAGTATTCTGCTTGCCTATCTACTTACTAGATACCTAGGTTTGCAGCTTGAAGTTTGTAAAGATACAGTAAACAGCTGCTGCGTGAAAGTTGACTTTCAAACAATACAAGAGCGTTTATCTCTCGACCTGGAATTATAAGCTTCTATCGATCCTTTAATTTAATGAGCGGAGAGCACATGTAGACCTTCATGATCATCTATATTCAAACTTTTAAGTATTTTGATCTTCAAGGTTGTTTTTATGTTGGGGTTTGGAACCTTTGGCAACATGCACTAAAACGAAGTTTTATCCACAATACCGAAACAGCTAGGACTCTCCGTTGGTGAGAACGGTTTGCGCCGATCCTTGCGCACGGCGTGGCGCCATTTGGGGGAAGATCACGGCAGTAAGGTCGGTGGCGGATTCGCTATGATCATTTGTTCCTTAGATTTTGAATCATGGTCGTAGTTAAAAGTGTTAAATATTGAATATCGATTTTATAGGTTGTGGTATCATGAGTTTACCAAAGTGGAGACACGTTTGTGCTGCTAAATGCTCTAAAAGTAAAAAAATATAATTGCGATAGAAGCTTCTTTCGGTTTCCTAGTGTTAAAGACAGGTAAGCATCTAGTCATAACTACGATAGATGTATCATTTTCACGGTTTAGTCCAAAGCTATGATATTTTCTTAGGTCCAAATTTTAACTTGAATATTATGTACAGGGTGGCTCGAGTCTATGATGGGGATCTCGAAGGCCGTAAGAGATACAGTGGTAGTAAAATTAGGGCAAATTTGAGCATTTTTGCCAAACAATATGCCGTTTAGAAAGTTTTAAAATCCGCAGTATTTCCGAAGATATCCCAAACAACCAAAATTTTGACAAATCGTTTTATATTTTTCCTGGGCTTATTTAAAAAGATATTTCAAATTGGATTCCACTTTTGCATTGTCACTTTTTCCGTGCTGTCCAATGCTGGTATTATTTTTTTTTCTTGGAAGTAAAGATTTCCTTGGATTCATGAGAGTGATTTTTCAAGGCCGTATAATGACACGTTTTGGAATTTTCGTCTCGCAAGGGAGATAAAGTGTATGACTCTCCCTCTCTCTCTTTCATGGAATTAGTAAAGAATTATTCAATTTTTATGAGATTAAGTGAAACTAACCCAAACTAACCAAATATAATAACATTGACTACAACGTGTCGGAACCGGTTCAAATGACTACAATAAGTTGAGAGTAAGTGACACTAATCGAAAGTTGATTAGACGACTAACCAAAACTAACCAAATCTATTAAAATTTATTATAACGTATCGGAACCGGTTCAAATGACTAAAATAAGTTGAGACTAAGTGAAACTAACCGAAAGTTGATTTGGCGACTAATCAAGACTTACCAAATCTATTAAAATTGTTTATAACTTATCGGAACCGACTCAAATGCCTAAACTAAGTTTACGCCAAGTGCAACTAACCGCGTTAGATCGAGAATTGAAAGGCGATTCGAATGCAAATGTTTCGCTTTGAGAATATTTAATTTCCTAAGTTCTTGCCATTTTTCTTTTTCATTACTTCTTTGGAATTTTTGGTTAAGATAAGCTTTTTTCTCTGCCCTTATTGCCGAGGTAGTATAGTTGCGCAATTGCTTGTAATATGTCCAGTGGTCTGGGTTTTTAGATGTCCGAAATCTATTCAGAGCCTTATTTCGCAACCTCATCATAAGCCTAACGTTGTCGGTAATCCAAGGAGTGTAGGGTTTTTTCTTACCACTGATATTTCGCACTGGTGCATGAGTATCAAAAAGTCGAATAAGATTTGATGTTAAAAATTCTACTTTGTCATTGACGTTATCGATATCGTAAAGTGTATGCCAGGAGATACTCTCAAGGTCATTTTGAAAGTTCACCAAATTCATTGTTTTAACAGGTCGATATTTAAAGTCAAAAGTAAGCTTTTCTCGTTTTTCAAACTGCAGATTACAAAAAACAAGATGATGATCTGATACCTGTATATCTCTAGTGCCCGAGGTCACTACATTATCACCATTATAAAATATCAAGTCAATCATAGTTGAACTATGCTGATTAATGCGAGTTGGCTCAGTTATTAATTGATGAAGATTAAAGACATCGGCAACACTATGCAGAGATTTATTTAATTTGCTATGCGAATTGCTTGCATCAATGTTGAAGTCACCAAAGCACAGTATTAAGTCATAGGAAGTGTAAAGGTCAGTCAAAATGTCCTCAAAATATGACAAAAATTGTTCAGAATTCGTTTTAGGTGCCCTATATATATTACCTATTACCATAATTTTACCAGAGAAGGCTACTTTTATCCATATGTGCTCAACAAAATCTGTGCACTCCTGAAGAATGATATCATATTGTATATAATCTTTAATGTAAATGCCCACTCCCCCTGCCCTGGACACTCTGTCCTGTCGAATGAAGTTATAGTTTTGCAATTGAACTAAGTCGTCACTAATTTCCTTATGAAGCCAACTTTCCGAAACTCCAACAATGCTATAATCAGAATATGAAACATGATCTTGAAAATTGGCAAAATTGCCCAGTAAAGATCTTACATTAAAATGCGCCAACGAAAGCATAAAGTTAAAACGTTAAAAAACTAGAAAGAAAAGGAGTGAAGGGGAAAAATAAGAAACAAGAGTTATAGAGAATAGAGAAAATTTAAATAACTATAGTATAAACACTAACACTAAAGAGTGAATGCAGCACAGCGCAGCGCGCGCGCGCGGAATATGTCAATTAAGTATAAATACACATTTTAGAGAGTTAATTAATCTTCCAAATAAAACTAAGGCAATCTATCTAGAAGTAACAAAAAGAAAGAAAAACATTCTTCAATTAATATAAATACTATACGAAAAATGAACGTTGTAAGTCTGCTACAAATTCATAACAAAACAGAAATGCTTAAGAGCGCTCTCCCAAACATTATAATGAATATTATAGATTACACGTTCAGATAACAGAATTCTTATACTTACAAATACTAACAATTTAGTTTAATTAGGTAGTAAAGACACCCCATTTACAATACATAAAATAGGTTCATTGTTAAACAATAAACAGATTTTTCCAAGAAATAATTAACAGTAGTAAAAACAAACTACAGGGCATGTCTTGATTAATATTTTGTAACTGGGGATAACTTCCCTTTTAATTTGTAAAACAAAGACTTTTGATAATTTATAAATTATTGTACATATTTGAAAAAACACAGCAAAATATAGGGCAGTGCGTTTGCAATGAAAATCACTACGAAATTATTCTTGCTAGAGTTTTCGTCTTACAGATTCTTCAATCTTCGATGTGATGTAAACATTCACAGTCTCAGAGAAATGGGGCACCGAGAGTAATAGTGAAACAACAATTGAAAAATATAACATAACAAAGAATCAGTACCTGTTAAGCCTGAATATGTTCTAAGTGGTTCAAGTCGTCAACCCTATGTGTCACCCCATTTGCACTTTTCACATACACTATTCCATGTAGACACCATGCATTTTTCACACTAAATTTGGATATCGCCGAATTTAATAAGTTAATCCTATCCTTGGTAAGATCTTCTTTAACTGAAATACCTGTCGATTTTAAATGTTTACGATTTTTTAGTACTGTTGACCGTTTACTCATATCTGTAAACTGTACTAAGATTGCAGGAGGCTTGGCGGGGTCGGGATCTTTGGATTCTATGCGATGACAACGCTTTATATCGCGAATACATAAGTTGTCTGTTTTCATTGTCGTGGTAAAAAACTTTAGCACGGCTTCCGATAGATTATCGTCCTTCCCAACCGCCATTCCAAAGATGCGGACGTTGCGCCCTCTGGAAAACTGCTCTTGGGAGTCGAGCAATTTTTTCAACTCAATATTTTCTTCCTGTAGATCAAGCACCCTTTTCTCTATCGTGAGAGAGCGCTCCTGAAGGGTCCCCATGGTGTCCTGAAATTTAGATTCGATTCTCTTAGATATCGTATCTGTCATTTGTGCAAACTGAGTTTGGAGCTGATTTGATATAGATGCGCGAACTTCATTACTTATGATGCGCTGGATTTCTTCAATGTCGGTTCTTGTTAAGACCATTTTTCACCGATTATAAGCAATAAGGATAAAATCAGCTCACGGCCAGCAAAGCAAACACTATCCAACACACTCAGAAGGCAAAAAATATATAAGTTGGCAATTAATTAGCACCTAAAATAGACCGCAGCACGCGCGTGGCTTATTGACTACGGTAACGCCATCTAGATCTCTAGTTAGTTTTGGTTAGTCGTCTAATCAACTGTTGGTTACTTTCACTTAGTCTCAACTTATTTTACTTATTTGAGCCAGTCCGATACGTTATAATCAATTTTAATACATTCGGTTAGTTTGGGTTAGTCGTCTAATCAACTTTTTGTTAGTTTCACTTAGTCTCAACTAATTTTGTTAATTTGAACCGGTTTCGAAACGTTAGAATCAATTTTAATTTATTTGGTTAGTTTTGGTTAGTCGTCCAATCAACTTTCTGTTACTTTCACTTAGTCTCAACATTTGAACCGGTTCCGATACGTTATAATCAATTTTAATAAATTTGGTCAGTTTGGGTTAGTCGTCTAATCAACATTCGATTAGTTTCACTTAGTCTCAACTTACTCTAGTCATTTGAACCGGTTCCGATACGTTATATTCAATTTTAATAGATTTGGTTAGTTTGGGTTAGTCATCGAATCAACTTTCGGTTAGTTTCACTTAGTCTCAACTTATTTTAGTCATTTGAACCAGTTCCGATACGTTGTAATGAATTTTAGTAGATTTGGTTAGTTTGGGTTAGTCGTCGAATCAACTTTCGATTAGTTTCACTTAGTCTCAACTTATTTTAGTCATTTAAACTGGTTCCGATACGTTAGAATCAATTTTAACAGATTTGGTTAGTTTGTTACTTTTTTTTCTGTTCCGGGACAATACTTCAAAGGTGCCAGCCGAGACAGTTCCAGCTGATTGTTGTACTAAGTTGTGATGTTAGCATCATCAGGAGATGATTAAAACTGATTTTTGAATTTGAATTCTGTTTCGGTATTGTGGTTAAAACTCCGTTTTAGTAAGTTTGTTTTTGCTCACAATACATCTGCTCTTGTAAAGATCAACAGTCCTGGGGTATAGGGTACTGAATGTGTCAGTGATTCGCTTCCTAGATGCTAGTTGCTGCAAATGTTGTAACAAAGCGTCTATGAAGGAAATTAAATCTGAATACATTTTTCTGATTGATCCTACCATTTCCTTGTTCAATTTCGAATTATTAAACTACTCTTTACTTCACTTATCTTCCTTTCATCAGTCTCTATTTACAGCAAAAAATGACGAAAGGCATAAAAGGAAGATCATAAAAGAGTGAAATTTCAATATCACGACCTTATGAAGACGCCCTAGAGCAAATGAAAAATGCATAGAAAAAGAGCGCTTAGAAGCATAAAAGCCAAATACAAAAATTATAAATTTTGAAAGAGGTACAAAGGAGAAGAATAGAGAACAAAACATCCACCCAAACGTAATAATTATCAAGGCATTTGCGTGCTTTTTATAACCGGGACTCATTCGATGAATATTTAATGGAATTTAACACATTATGTTACACGCAATATTAAGTTTATGTGGATTTACCCCGATTTTAAATAACAATCGGTGATTGAAGAGGATTTACTAGCTATTAGAATTAAATTGGGTGTTAATAGTTTTCTTACAATATCAGTAGGGATATATACCGATTCATAGACTCTCGTGCTTCTAAAAATCTGTAACGGCTACAACAACATGAATTTCGAACTAGCCCGGTAAAAAAAAAATGACAAATTGCCGCCTGAATAATTTCCAGCAAGCTAAGTGTAAAAATCCAAACACTGTATAATAAAAGTTTATTGAACGTGACCTATCAACATTCTTATTCAAGATAACATCATACCGCTGTCTCTGATTCTTCTATTTATAAAAGGAATGCAACAAACGCAAAACGAGTGACACTCATAAACATTCCAAAGGATTTTCAATTTCTGTCCCTTAGTTTAGCCGCACTTCCAACAAAGGCGCTTGCGGAAACCCTTCTGGTTATTCGGACGAGGAAATTCTTTTTTCATGCTTAAGTTGTGAATAATGAAACAAAGGATTTCCAGAGAAATGCTCAAACTATGTGAGCTGAATATTTAGAAAAGACAATAGAAATATTGCTTAAATAACACACACAGTGAATATTTGTGTACACAAGTTATATGTCGGGATGAGAAACACATGTTTTTAAAAAGCCACTTTGTCACTAAAATGGCTTTATTACAAGAATAGCTCGCATAAAACAAATTTATATGGTTAAGAGTTGAGCGATATTGACAGCAATGGTATGGTATGGTAGGTAGAGGGGTCTCTCGGCAAGATTTGCCCTTCAACACGTCGAACACAATTGATCTTTTGTGTATACCCTTCAATTTTACACGAATGTTCCTACCTGCTTTGAGAGTCTCAGAATATTTCGTTTCTGGATCCCCCGGTACCAAATGGGCAATTTCGAGATGCCTCAACCTGTACCCGAGTCAGTGCCTGAAATTCGCAGAGTAAGTGCTCTGAAGTTTCAGTCATAGTTTGGCAGAATCTGCATTGTTCGGCAGTGGTTTTCCCAATGTTCTTGAGGTGGTACCTCCAGGGGCCATGTCCAATGAGAAGATCTACGACCAGCTTTATCTCATTTTTTGCAACTTGAGAAGCTTTTATGCAGCAGTTATGCGAGTGAGAGATGAGTCTCTTGGCCTGCCTCTGTCCAGGTGCATTAGCCCAATGGGTCTCTGGTGATGTCACAGAATGGTTCAGGCCCGCAAAAGGCAGTGGGTGCACCACATGTTTCTGTTCGCCAGTTGATCTGCTGCCATCCGGCAATCCCATACTTGCCGGGAGTTGATTCTGCTAGATGCTAGCGCTTTTATGGCTGTTTGATTATCTGATAGGATACAGATCTTTGCACCTCTTAGGCATGTTTGGCACAGTCAGAGATGGCTATATTGATAGCATTTAGTTCTGCTTGAAAGATTGTGGGAGTATTTCCTAAAGGTGCAAAATATGATTGTAGGTGGTTTGAACCCCAATAAAACTAAACTATCTAGCAATAAGGAACTTAGCACTAATATTATATAATTTATCAGTGTGTTGCCCAAAACTCTATGTAGATTTAAGTTAAATGAAGGTGAAATAGACACCACTTAAGTGCCTAAGAGCCCCAGCTAGTAATAGGGGATAGTAAAAAGAAAACTTGGGTTTGGTCTACTGCGCGGGATCGTGATCACGTGAACCGCAGACATAAAGTGGGCGCAAAAATAACACAGATTACGGTGCTAACTCAGAAAGAGACAGTTCTATTAAGCACTTAGCTTTTCTCGGAGGCTTCACCGTCAGGTGAACACGGACGGCCTGTTCCGGAAGCCAGGTAGGCGGACCATCAAGTTCCCGCCTGGTGAAAGGACTTCCAAATTTTCGCCCGGTGAAAGGAATGGAGATATTCCCTAGTAACGAGTCACAATGATATGTGAATCGATTGCTATTATATACTATCTTTCCAAAAAAAAATAAGCAGAATCCCAAATTTCAGACTCAAGAGACAGAGTATTCCCCTTTTTATTTTAAATCAAATTTCAAAAATTAACCAAAAGTTAAAAAAAAAAGAAAGAATCAATGAGAAAAGAGCACCCCCATAATAATATATCAGACCAATCGAAATATTACAATTATAGCTTAATATTAGTTATGCAAAAAATACTAAATAAGATTCAGTTCTCCCAAGGGAAGCCGACATCATCCGTTAAAAATAATACAGCCCTTTAGAAAGAGGAAATAAGCAGTCCAAGACTTAGGACCGAGTTTGGCACAGCAAAATAAACGTAAATACTCGTTGAGAACTGTATATAACAGCAATAGGAGAAAATAAAAGATAAAAGACTGTAATTCAATAGATTGGTCCTAGTCTGGTACAAATAAGATTCATACCATATTGATAAAAGAATTCAAGTAAGATCTAAATAACATATGGCTGTAGACCATAGATGCTATAGATAAAGCAACATAATAACCCATAATTAAATTTTACTCTCGCGGCTAGACCACTACGGAAGAGTCAGACAAGTTAAACTACTAAATTATCGAAAATCCACATTACATTTCGTCGGAAATAAAATAAAATAATTAATTTGGCTAATCGCAAAACCCCAAAAATAAATAATAAGGACTATTTTATTCAAATACAATAGCCTAACTAACTTGTCATCATGCCGATCAATCAGGCCAATAAACTGAGACCGAAATGAAAGATAACGATTAACTAAATCAAGCGCGAAGCTCCGCGAGTAATTAAGCATATCGAATACAAAACCTATAAGCGTTAACTGCTCTCTAATCAAATCAACGTCACGCCGAACCACAGAATCGAGTACGATATGAATGAAAACGGATATTTTTAATGATTATTAAATAATAGACTAGGCCATCCAAATGATTAAAAAACAACCTTAATTAATCTCTAATTGTGATGGCGCCACGCCGATCAATTGAACTTATTAAATCGGATCCGAAAGGAATGAAAAGAGAAATAATACAATCATGCAAATACTGAAGATACAAGAACGCAAAACATCTGCAATTAATAAAGAAACTTACCTCTCTTAAAATGAGGGCACACTACGCGACAAAAAACTAAGTATCACAATAGCGACCGATATTGGACAAAGCAAATTCCCAAAAATATCGCCCCGCGAGTTATTCCTGCATCTACGGCACCAAAATTAACGAAAGCACAACGTAATGGCAAATGCAGAAATTTCTACGTTGTTAGTCGACAAAATCCAATGAAGGTATCTGGGATTAAACCAGATTTTTAAATGAATCGACTTAACAACTGAAATGCTTGACTTCAACAAGGCCCCGTATCAGGTGGAGAACGAAGGGATCGTCTCGCGCCAGAAAAATGAGAACGACGAGCAGATTACACACATCATACAACCCACAACACATGAAACTGTTGTTAACTCTGTACTGTGTGCTATAGAGTATGACGAAGGCGCCAGATAGATATGAGGTTGTATTAAACGCGGATCTGAATGACGAACTGCAACGTAAGCCCGAAATAATACCAGGGGCGTACTAGAAATTCACTTCTAGTTAGTGACCCAAAACGGAATGTCACACACCATGGAACATCTCTTTGGGTTGCCATCTGTTTCATAGGACAGTTTTTTTCGTAAGAGGCTATTATAGCACTTTCTAGGCGTATCGAGGCTACATAAAGTTCCTCAGTAGTTAAAGCGGATGGCGGTTCGCCCTCAAGCTCCGACTTTAGATACTCTTTGTAGGTAATCTAGTCGGTAAGTGTGTGCACTGGGTTGCTAACCATTTTAGTATTTTCAACAAATATGTCGAAGCGAATGTGCATATGATCGGACATTGAGTGAGTGACAGCTGTTTTGTATTATTTTTTTTGTACCACCTAAAATATTATATTTATAATAACTAGTAAATTAGCTCTACAATATACCGGATGGATACTTTTTTTATGAGATACATGAAACCGCATGCAAACATTTTAAAAGTGAGGGGTATCGTCTCAAATTAGACAATACTTAAAGAACTATTTACGTAGTCTATTTAGGCTATCCATCGGATTATTTTTGATAGTATACTTCAAACCGAAAAGTTTTTTTTTAATCATTAAATCACAAATTTAAATCGGTCATGCATTTAATTTTTTTTTATGGTAGTGGCACACACACTAAAGGGAGATGGTATAGGGCTCGACGAGCGGTGTGTGTGCGAAGGTGTTGATTGACACGGTTTTTGAATAGTTGTAGGTTGTAATTAGGGGGAAACAGATGTCCTGGGAGTAAGTTCCACAGTGATGCAGTGCGCCAGACAAAGGAGTTCTTGTAAAGCGATGTTCTAGGTGTTTCCAGTTGCACGACGAACTGGTGCGCTTTTGCCGTCTGTTGTGACTGTCTGGTAGACGTTGCCAGGGGTGGGATGCGACGGATCAAATCCTGGGAACATCTGCCATGAAAGTATCTGTAAAACAGGGACATCTCGGCCACATGTCTACGGTGTTCCAGACTATCCATATTCCGGGTCAACTCCTGGTCGCCGACAAGACGCACAGCTGAATGGAATCCAGCAGCTTTAGGGTGTGCTTTGGTCCGACACCCCAGATGTGTGAGCAATATTCTGACAATAGTCTTATTTGCGCTAGGTAGAGCAAGGGCAACTGCTGCGGTGTATACAGTTTTTTGTTGCGAAATAGCGCACCAAGCTTCTGCGAGGTAGATTTTGTGATATTAGCAACGTGGTCAAGCCAGGACATATTGCTGTTAACCGAGACACCCAGCCGTCCGATTGACAAGGATGAAGGAATGGTCGATCCTGCCATAATGATGTCAGGGCCCGCCGTACTGGCCATCTTGGTAAAGGTGGCTGCTTGGGTTTTTGCTGCATTGATGGACCAAATTTCTGTCGCCCCAAGTCTGAACTTTCTCCAGGTCTTGATTAATTGCTGTAATCTGCTCCTGTCTGCAGTGATAAGTCTCAGTCGCTGGTAAAGGTTGTTCTGATCTAAATTGGGAGACAAGGGTACTGTCATCTGCAAAACTGTAAACAGGATTATTTGTTTCGGTAAGCAGGTCATTAATATACATGAGGAACAGAGTTGGTGAAAGTATTGCGCCCTGAGGCACGCCCGCGTTAATGATGAATGTGTCTGAGATGTGTCCATCAATTGCAACGTGCAGAGATCGGTTCTTAAGGAAACCGGCATGCCAGCTGCAGAGTGAGGCTGGCAGTCCGAAGGACGGCAGTCCGTCATGCCAAACGAATGTCTTCGAAATATCCACCGCAATCGCTCGAGACTCTTCTTAATTCTCAATTATGAATGACATAGCCCAATATATCTCCTGTCGATCTCACTTCGCGAAAGCAGTATTGACTATCGCAGATTATTCTGTTGTTCTCGAGGTACTTGAGTAGTTGCTGACTGACTACACGTTCTATGACTTTGGAGATTATTGTAAGCAAGGCAATTGGGCGATAGTTTCAGGGCTTGGTTTTCTTGCCTTTTTTTGCAACATGTTGCACTCGAGCGACTTTCCAAGAATATGGGTAAACTTGGTGACTTCCTTGGCGGTGAACTGGAGCCACATGACGCCAAGGTTATTCGGTTCGAGTGTTTCCTCACGGTGACATGAAAGGTGGCTTTGGACAAAAAGGCATATCCAGAACTTATGTCTAAATCGGGTGTGTAAGTCGTAACCAGGATAAGGGTAGTTTACTGTTGTTGCTGTAGATCATACATGTGTTTTTGTAAGGGCTAGTATGTGTGGTCTCTTTGCTTGTAGATGTTGGTGTACCGAATTTATGTTTGTATTTAGGCCTCCTATCTTACAGAAATCTATTCTAAATTGGTTCGGTATCTTTGCTCTTGTGAAATGCGGAATGAAGGGCTCCCAGGGCCACCCAGCGCCCGGAGATCCGATTGGCCGGAGATACTTTGATCCTGGAAGCACCATCATGTTCATAATATGTTCCTACTGTGGAACTCGGAACCACCAACGCGGAAGCGGAACATGATTCGGTAAAACCACTTAGCGCTTCCCAGTTCTGGTGGGGTGCTCTTTCACCGGACGATGCTTGCACTGGAAGCATCGGCCTCAGACTCCTTGCCTTGTTGGTCCCTAGTCTGACAGGTGTAAGAATGCACTTTAGAATATTTTGATTTCATTTTATTTCGTTTAAAGATATTAATATGTTTGTTAATCCTTTTAGACGCTTCTTGGTCTAAGTTACCTGCTATACTTATTATACTTCCTAGGTCATTTACTAGGACGCGTCTTCCATGTGTTTTATTTAGTAGGAAGAATCAGATGAATTTGATCATACATCTTTTGTTTCAAATTGCCACTTATATATATGAATTAAAAAATTCTTCTTTATACTCGGTAAAGTTGTTTAGTGTTTCCTTAAAATGGCATTATTGATATCAGAAAATCCATTAGTTAAGCCTGTCATATCAAATATTTGTGACTTTTTGTGTATTTTCTATTTTATAGGTCTATTATTTAAGTTGTGGTATTTAGGGGCGTAGTCATTGCTAAATTATTATCTATTTTAACTAAACATTCTAGCATTTCAATATGATAGGGAAGCCACACAATAATAGTGCAATATGTTGCATTCACAGGTATTTGCATATTTGAAATGCTTCTAAGAGCTATAATATATGTAAAATGAACAGATGGATGATGAAGAGGGACTTAATTTGAAAAATGTTTCTTGGAGTTATTTTCTGTTATTCCATAATGTGTAATGAACATATTGCTGCTTATTGAGAGGATCTAGAACAATTGCATTCTCCAATGTCTCGATACATTTATTTTACTTTTAGTGAACTATATTGAGCATCCTCAAAGCTATACTTTTTTATCTGATTATCCCAAATACGAGACGTATCAGCCATCGAGACGCCAAATTATTCCGCACTGTCTATATTGGCACAGTTTTAATTTTATTGGACAATACATCGCTCTTAATGTTTGAGCTACAATATTAGAATTTAGAATTCCACTTCAATTTACTTTAATTATTGAGGTATTCGAAAATAAGCCGTTTCATCCATTTTGAATATTGATACTTTGCGGATTTATAAATTAATTGGTTGAAGTTTGTTTCAAATAGGTTTGTCCCCTGAAATTCCCTTGAGTAATTTGCATAGTGGAGCTTATTGATCCTAGATTGGTGTCTAAAGCATAACTAATTATATACAATTAAAACGAATTCTACGCTTTTAGCGATTACGGTTAAACTTTGTGTGCTTCAAATTTATGGGCAACCCTCGCGGTTCTTCGAAGATGAATTAAATTAGACTGCATTTTTAATAAATGTGTTTTCGAAATACCTACACTAGAAGATCAAATAACTAGTTGTATAAATAAAATTGATAAACATATAATAAGTGGTGTGTAGCTCATCTAAACCATTTCATGTAGGTACATCTAATTCAGCTCCTCTTTCTAAGTGTTCACTGCTAAAAGTTGATTCATCACCATATGGTAAATCACAGACTGGATTATGCATATATTAACTCATCGACTCATAATCATTAACTAAACGTGAATATGGTGTGCACTTTAATTTGCATGATTCCATTACTGCTGTACAAATCAAGATAATATTTTTATAAAATAGCATTTTTACAAAACTATATTGAAAATAATAAAATAGTACTGGAAATACAGATCAAAAAAAGCATATACCTCGCCAAATCGACCCAAGCCAGATTCTCTTATATGCCTTTCAAAATTAGCTGTCATGAATACGATTAACAAATAAAATGTTCTGCGATCCATCGTTTTTTTATCTACTACTTTTTCTTTCACTGAAAAAAACCTAAAGTCCTTTTGGCTATTCAGTCCTATTCACTGCCTCATTGCGCCGAACAAGTTAGTTATGCCCCTCTTTAACCAGGTATGGATGGACGCATACCTTGCACATCGACGTGCGTACGCAGTTGAAAGTGCCACAGAATACCGCTAAGTACACTACTAGGATCCAATGGGTTTGTATAATCAGCAGTTCAATAGCAGGAAAATTTGGACCAATGTAAAGTAAATAAAATATAATAATATTACAACTTCTTTTCACATAGCTAGTAAATGGTGATACGAACGACGTGAGTTGGTTGGTACTGTGTACATGATCAAATAATTTATGTTGAATATATTCAGCTTGTAAAAGCCTAGATATATTAAGCTTTCTGAATTATCTCAAAAAGTAGATTTTTGGAATTTCATTGGACTTACCAGATGTACTAACGATTGGGTTACTCTAACATTAGCACCGCAATATTTCGAGTTGAGGTGTAACTATACATTGTTTTGTGTAGAATTTCTGTTTAATTATTTTATTCATTGTTATTACAAAGTTTGAAATGGTCTAAGAAGAAAATGATATATCCATGAATAAATTAATTAATCAACTTCTCTTAGTGATCAAATATTAGTTGTGTTAATAGCAATACATCCATTTGGTCCTATTCCTAAAATTTATAAAATATATCAACTAATAATCTACTGAATTAGTTCGTTAACTTGTATAGGTATTGTAGAAAATCATTCAATTTACCTCAAATACGCTCTCTGAATTTTGTAATTTTGCGAAATAAAGCCTTAAGGACAGTGAATGACCATATGATTTCTTATGTTTTCACATTTAGAAGTTATATCAGAGTATAACAAACCAACGAGTAGCGACAGCTGGGGGATTTTAATAATCTGTTTGATATCTTGAACTCCCATTAAATAATCCTTTTAATTTAAGAATGTATTTGACGGATCTGATTCATAGTTAGAATTTTTAAACGAAGCTTTGGATTGTTTGCCAAATTTAAAGGTATGAAACAAAAATGGTCAATATTATTAAATGTAGTTTTGCTACTAAGTTCTTTTTTTAAACACAGCAACAATTTATCCGGAGTAAAATGGTAAGTTAAAGACAAAAGAATGTCAAATGACTATTAAATTTAACTAATAATTGGTACAATATGGTGATTGAACGGAGACCAATTCTGTTGTTTATACTCGGTACTGTATGCCTTACAACTAAATGCACGAAACACTACAAACCGAAGTGATCACTTTGATGTTAGCTAAACTAATTACATCTAGGTATGCGTGCACTAATAGCTGCACCGATTTTAAATGTAGCAATAATAATATGTAGCAATGAACGGCCACAATAATTAAATCAAATGACTCGATAAATTAATAAAAGGAATAAAATTAGAATAAAACTATAGAAAGCTTGGCTGTCAATGCTTGACTTATATTATAAAGAGAGAAAGTTCAGAGCGGTTATATTACTCGATAAATGAATGAAAAGAATAAAATTATTGAAATTATTCAATGCTTGATTAACATTAAAAAGAGAGAAATTAGGAACGATTACGTCAAGCAGTCAGAAAAATAAATGAATAATGAAACTTGGCTCTTTTAAGGCACCATCTATAGTGCCAAATTCATTATAATTAATCACAAAAAAAAAAAAAAAAGAGATAATAATTAAGACAAATGCTTCAGTACAATACCACTTAGATCCGATCGAACTCTGGCGCCGCCGGGCACCTGTTGGTCCCGCTAGGGCACTAGCCCTGAGGACGAAACTAGTAGAGGACTCGCCAATTCAATTCACTCTGATGTAGCCTGGGGCTAGAAGTAGCCCGAAAATTCAACTGTGGCCCGCTAATTAAAGTTGTAGCCCTGTAATTGGACTGTGGCCCGCTAATTGAGGTAGTAGCCCGGTATTCGAACGTTGTAGGCCTGGTAGAAAAACCTGCTTCCAGTCTGCTAGTAAAATCCTCATCAGTGTGTGAGGGTACGTGGGATTCGACGGTCTCGGTCTTATTCGACGAACTTGAAAGCCTCTAGTACAGTATTTAGATCCCGAAAAATCGGTCGTGTCAAAACACAAAGAGATACCACAATATATCCCCCAAGAATGGGTGGAATTAAATCACAAAACTAAATGTGGAGTCTCTGACTGCACTCAAACAGAAAGCTTCTCTTCTCGCCGAATGGTCTAACTAGAAGAACTCTCGATTCATTTCCCTTAATTTGCCTTTCTCTTTCTACGAGATTAAAAAGACTACGTTAGAAGAGCAAGAAATAGTAATGAGCTGAAACATGCCACGTGATTTCGATAAAAGGAATAATTTTAAGATAATAAACGACTTAGTTCTGGTTTATTATGATGATAAAACGACGGCGGAAGCCACAATTAATGAGCTGAAATTAAATGGTTCACAAAATACCAGAGAATATTCCCCAACAAAACGATAAACTTTTAAAAATATAAATCGACAGCTGCAATTATAAGAAAGAGTACATTCCTGTTACTCGGAACTAACAACCAAAGGTTACAAAAAGTGTAGCATGTCGGGTGGAAAGATAAATATATGAAGCAGAGGTTCCAAAACGATATAACGATCTCAGAAATGATCGGCCGGTGATTGGAGTCCGGCAACCAAGGGGTTCCAAAAAGTTATGAAATATTCCAACCGACAATAAAATATGAATCGACGAGTCTACTGCAGCGTAAAGGCGGGATTTATTAACAGAATTTTTAAAAATATAAATCGGTTCGCTGCCCGATCTACGGTAATGTAATATAAATCAAGCCAAGCTATCCTAATAACAATGTGCTTCGCTTATCAACTAAAACACATAGAGTCACAACGTGTTATAGATGCTAATACAAATATATAATTAACCCATACTTAGATTAAAGTTAATTTACATTAAGAAAGGCGGCAATTACAAGCGTATTGACAGCAAATCGAATCAATCAATTTAGAATTAATAAACCGATGAGTGCAAAATACAACATTTTTTTTTCTAAATGCGGCGTATAAATGAAATTAAAAACTATTTGACACTGGTAAAATCGGACTCTTACAACTTAAAGCAATATTTTTTTAAGGTATTTGATCTAGATATGGTATTGTTAATTTGTGCTCATAGCTTTGAGTAATATTGTTCTTATATTTATTTTTGTATGGTTTAGTAATAGGATTATGTAATGGTAAATTGTTACCGTAATGTTTGTGTCTAAAGCTAGTATTGTTTATATGATAGCAACCACTAATTTATTATAAGCATTATTATATTTGATATGTCTTAGTATTTAGTATAAGTAGGTATATTTATATATGAATAAATGTAATTTATTATTAATTATTTAATTTTTTTCTTCTCCCCCCTCCCCTGGCCAAACGGGAGGAGGGTACGGACTCTCGTTTTCGTTCAGGGTCTTCTTCTTACCCCGGCTACATCCCCTGAAAACTTCAGCACTCTGCCTATACGGGAACGGTTTTTCCCCAAAAATCCCCCCTTAAATTAGAGCCCCGGTCCCCCGTATGGTCTAAGGTGGCCCCCCATAGGGCGCACCTACCATAAAAATTTCGACACCGTGCCACTTCCCGTTCTCCCGAAATTAATTATTTAAATTTTTCTTCTCCCCTCGCCAAACGGGGGGAGGATACGAACTCTCGTTTTCGTTCAGGATCTTCTTCTAACCCGAGCCATGTACTTCTTAAAGACGAATATAATAATAAAATAACTGAAATAGCCCGAGATACTGGATAGTAAGTTTCCTGGAATTCTAAATACAGACATACAAAAAATTTAATACGACGTTGCCAATTAAGCCGGGACTGTAAAAGCTGCCATATAACCGAAGGCTTCGTATAATGCTCAGTATCTCGAAAGTGTATATAATTTTTACACAGATTGCGAAGGGAGCGCCCTATGGAACGTTGTTGGGAACTACGGCACACATGTTTTACGATATAACCGACCCATGTGAAGCCCATGTTAAATTTTGGCTATAGTTTCCTGTAGCCACTATGGGCTTCTTGACAATTTTATACACCTCGTTTTTAGGAAGCCCGAAACCGGGCTTCGTACAAGTGTATAAAGCTTCTTAATGTAGTGATATATAGTATTTTGGGCTTCCGAAAGACTGCTAATGAGTTTATA
>MU183948.1:28394-51920 GCA_016904865.1 Pissodes strobi
TAATAATAATAATAATAATAATAATAATAATAATAATAATAATAATAGGAGGAGAATAGACATCAAGAGACAAAAGAACTGTATAAAATAATAGCATCAATAATATCCAACAAAATAGATCAACACTTTCAAAAATGTAATATAATATTACATTGCTGCATTACTGCTGGATTCCATTCAGAATGAGCTGTGCGTCTCGTCGTTGATCTGGAGTTAACCCGGGATCTGGATAGACAGGAACATCGCAAACATGTGGCCAAAATATCCCTGTTTTATAGATAATTTCACGGCATATGTTCCCAGGATTTGGACCGCCCATCCCGCCCCCAGCAACGCCTGTCAGACAGTTGCGACAGACGGCAAGGGCGCAACTGGAGACACCTAGAATGTCGATTTACAGGGACTCCTTTGTCTGGCGCACTGCATTACTGTGGAACTCACTCCCAGGGCATCTGTTTTTCCCCTAATTACAACCAACAACTATTCAAGAACCCTGTCAATCAACATCTTCTCACACACACCGCTTGTCGAGTACCATAGGATCTCCCTAGTGTGTGTGTGTGCCACTGCCATAAAAAAAGTTGAAAGGAGTCTCAACATACCAACCCCCAAATAATTGTGAATAATGTTCTTAACATTTACAGCGGACTCTTGTTACATATTTTATATTTTCGAGTTTGAGGTAGTATAGTCACAAAACTACAATTTCTGGATAACTGTTTTATTCTTTACGATGGCTAAGTCTAATGGGAAAGCACATGTTTCACTCAAGTTGAAGCTGTCTGTTCGTGTCATTCGAAATCATTTCGGCTAAGCTTGAATCGAGGAATTAAAGAAGCGACTTAAATACGATATTTTAACAATGGCAATGAGCAAACTAGCACTATAAAGTAAAAGTCCTTAGGGTAAGATACACTTTTCACAATCTCGCATCGTAAAATTTAACGTAACGGACTTTTATATTGCAGTGTTGACTTTATATCCAAGTTCTTTCAAAAATTTATAAATCGCAACCAACTTTATGATCGACCAAAGAGAAGTTTCATTAGGATAAGAGTGTATTTATTATGCAGTAGCAATTTCGGCAGTGACATTTATGAGTTGGCAGTATAGATATATTCACCTTTTAGTTGCCTGGAGGATATCGATAAGAATTAGATAAAAATGTATAGGGGATAGGGGACACCCGGGCTAGTCGGCAAACATTTTAAAATTTATTTTTTGTTAAATACTACAGTCAATTGAACTGAATTACAAAATATACAGAACAGATTTGCATAATTTCCCTAGACTTGTTTATAGTGTCTATATAAAAAAAAGTTAAATAGTTACAATTTTTTATCATCATCCATATGAGTGCGCTAACAAACCCCAACTTGGGGTAGCCTCTCACACTATTTGGGGTTACTTGGCCTAAGTATGAAAATTATATAGACAGAAACAAGTATTTTTATAGTTTTTAACATTTATTACCTACTAACAGGATACAAAATAAAATAGAATAAAAAA
Source organism: Pissodes strobi (assembly GCA_016904865.1). NCBI lineage: Eukaryota > Metazoa > Arthropoda > Insecta > Coleoptera > Curculionidae > Pissodes > Pissodes strobi. The sequence goes on from MU183948.1 coordinate 29,904, forward strand.
CACTTCGAAAAGTTATAACACAAAGTAGAATAAAGCATACAGTTATTTAAACACCAAAAGTTAATAATATCGCGATTCTTTGTTTGCACATGTTTCATGAGACCCATATGACATACCACACCTTGAACCCATTTTTCCCCTGGTTCACTCTTGGTAGAACTGTCCATGCAGACTAAGCAAAAGGCTTCCTTCTCTTCATCAGAAGTGGAGTCAGCTGCACGAACATGTGTAACGGTCCTTTATTTTTTCTTTTTCTTTTCTTTTTCAATTGCTTTCTTTTTGCCTTTTCGGCAGCAGCTTCGTTTTTCTGTTTAGAAGCATTCTGTTCTTCTTCCAGTGGGTATCCTTAAGAATAGCTGTCGCCCTTCTTTTTCGCCACGCATGGGCAGTTTATTTTGGTGGCGTTTTTTTACAATGGGCGTATGTCTTCTGGTAAGTAGTATTTCTACATAAAGACATAAAGCTAAACTGGGTTTTGAAGGAACTGTCCACGAAGGCTGAAATTTTAATATCTCAGTAGAAGTTTTACTGAGAGGGTTTCTGTTACATATCTTTTATCAAAGTGTTTGGTGATAGATCTTCGATACTATTATTAACTGGGATGGGTCTGGGAATAAGATGGCGCAAACTCCTCATCAGGAGGCAAAATGCGAGACAAAATGTCTTTGTGAAACGGGAATAGTTTTTATGTTTGCTGCTGATGCTGCTATGTGGATAGGTTGATTAATAATACAAGGAACGCCATATATGATTATAGTTCAACCAGGGTGATTAGTAACCCAAGCATCACAAGGTGAATTAATATACTTCTTTAAGGGTCCGTATATGCTTCTGACCAGGGGCTGCAGTTTGCGACTGCAATGGGAAGGGGACATGGGCGTTGACAGGGAGGGGCCAGGGGGGGCCATGGCCCCCCCTGGGAATTTAACCAACTCATGACTTTTGTGTAAAAATTGGGCGTGGCACCCCAAAAATTTCCGTTTCAAGTGCCACTAATGCGGCTTTTTCTACGGCTCGCCCCCCCTGAGAAAAAATCCTGTCTACGCCCATGGAAGGGGATGATAAAACCGTAGCTCCATTTTCTTTTAAATCATTCAGGGCTGATACAGGCAAGTGGGAGTTATAATTATCCAAAAGCAACAGCGTTCGCCGTAATTTCAAAAAATGCTCTGATTTCATTCATCCCGATAAGTTTGCATCACCTGCACTGCCTGTTAGGACACCATTTAAAAAGTGGTCCCGAAAGTGTACTATAGGAAACATAAGAAAGGGCGCAATAGAATTTCCGGTAGCTGAAACGGCTTAGGCTAAGGTTAAAACAGTACCCCCTTCTGCCGTTACAATCCTACCAATTTGCTTATAATTTCGACGTGTCACAGCTCTATTCGGTCTCTAAAGTGTATTCACTCTAGTCTCATCCATATTCCACATTTTACCGGGTCCTAATATACCTCTCCAAAACTACTTTCAAATTGTTAAAAACTGCATTCACATTAGTTTCGGCTGAAGGCCCTAGCTAATATGGTTGCTTCTGGCTCTCTATTAGAAAGCCGTTCATGGCTTCTTAAATATCCGGAAAATCAGTCCTCACTGGCAATTTTCTTGTCTTTCCAGGATTGCTGAATTTTGAGGTTTAAAACAGTTGCATATTCAGATACTTTCGCCCCTCGTGGTCAAAAATCGTCGTAAATGTGAGCTGTTTTTTAAGATAACCTTCTAATTTCGTTTCTTGATCGGCTAAAGGACCTGTTCAAAAACCATTTGAACATGTTTCCAAATCTAGCATTTTAGTTCGCATTATATTTACATTCCACGCCACTATGCTTCGCATTTCAAAAAAATCAAAGAATGTCTCTTAAAATCCTCGACGATGCTCCTAGCGCCATCTCTTGTTACAACGTTTACTCATCTGCACCCGGCAGCACGATACAAGAAAACAGTTTTCTTTGTATTATGACTCGGCAATTTCAACAAAAGCAGTCCTGCATCGAACTGCATAGTTCGTGCTAGGCCAATGACCTCGATGTATTTCGAAATCCAAGGCGTGTCAGCTACAAGCAGAAACGCATTCGACCAATTACTGTGCTTTCACAGCGAAAACAGAAACAATCAGTTTAGCTTCTCTAAAATTCCGATCTATAGGAACCGAATTTTATAAAAACTAGTTCATAAGTTTATTTTAGACAATAGCCGATGTTAAGTCTTATATAACTTCTCTGTATTTACATTATTTACCCTTTCTATTTCCGGAGTGATGTAACTTCTCCCGCCAAAAAGAGAGGAGACAACGCGTTCTAGTTGATCTAGTTCTCACGTTCTGGGAAAGAGTAGCTTCTCGATCCCCCCAACCAAGCAAGACGCGCTGTGTGCGCGCTCTTGGTGGGATGGCCGCCGACCATGTCATGTAGTTTTACGAGTTAAGAACTCACTCTCTCAAACGGCATTTGTGGTACTCTGTCATTGCGACATCTCGTCGTAGTCGTCTCCCATTGAAGGCCTACAAGTAAAAGGCATTTATTGGTTCCCGGCCAACTCCGGCAAAGGTAAGACGCTATAGTAAGCGTTCCCTGTGGCACTCAGCCATGTAAGTAAACTCACTCGTTCACAAACACTCTCTCAAAAGCCGAAAAGTAAACGGCGTCCTTGACACTGGGCCAATATTCTTTCTGCTTTAGTGTAATATAAAGCTTCCTATTTCCATTTCTCGGAGCTTAAGCCGAAAAGTAAACGGTGTTCTCAGCACTCGGCCAATATTCTCTCTGCTTTATTATAATATAAAGTTTCTCATAAGTTCTATTTCCATTACACGGAGTTTAGTCTACCTACGCGACCTGCGTGGCGTATTTTAAAATCCATTTTTGCGTGTATAAAAAAACCGTATTTCCACAAAACAAGTTATTTATGCATATGACTGCATAATATTCTCAATCCACTACAACTTGGGTCATTCTTATTTGCAAGAAGTTGAAGTACATTGTATATAGAAGCTAAGGAGAGACTTAGTAAGTGTTGTTAAGTGATTTTTCCTATGTTGGAAGATAAACTGTTGAACGATTGAACGTTGCTCGTCAATTGGTGAATATATTGTACATAGTAGCTTATTGTGGACATTAAGGTAATCTGGTATCCTGTTATTAATGCTTGTATATTACTGTGTTTCATCTCAGCGCTATCTCAGTTAATCAAGCTCATATTGAGTGGTTCCGCAGGAAGATTACTGAACATTTAACTGTATTAAGCTGTAAGATTGTGTTTATAATCATATACTTGCTTAGGATTACAATTGTTTATGCAATGCTTTAGTTTTTAAAGGTATTATTCCTCTGATATTGTGCAAGGTCGATACCTGACGCACCGACAGATATTGTTCATATCATAGCACTGACTAGGTACAATACTTTAATGTTTATATTTGTTTATTTATGAGTTATCAGGTAAAATAACATATTAAAATATTCACATAATTCTAAAGGTTTTGGTTCATTTACAAATTCACTTTAGAACTGGCCCCTATGATAATTTATAGTGCCTATGTGCATTATCTGTTTGTTTAGAAAATAGACCAAGATCGAATCTACAACAGAACCTAACTCGATAACCAAGTAAACATTGTGTTTTCTCAAATAGAATCTTAGAATATCGAGAACACCTTGTAAATATATATACGCATGTTGTAAATATATATACACAAAACAAAGAATATATGTCAGATATAATCAACTTTTTTAATTGGCAAATTATTTGCTTTTTGACAATATCTGGCTAAAGTTGAAATGCCATGTCGAAGTCTTTGGCAATACTTATATATAACGGCACTCCTAATATATATTGCATACCTTCTCGAATTCGATTTTGAAGAGCCTGCGCTGTTGATGATTTGTGCTTGTAAGCCACCGCTTTAAGCGTACCCTATAAGAAATAGTCGAGAGGAGTAAGGGCTGTGCTATTTGGCGGCCAAGCTTAATGGTTTTCCAAATATGTGCACAAATCCTACCTACCACCCCGATTTTAAGTTCAAACTCTTAAAGACACAAGATAGAACGTTGAACTCTTATAATCGATACAACAGTTACAGAATGTTACCTATATTTTCTATTATCTATAAAGCGATGAATTAGCTTTTAGATAACTAACTCTGTGGCAATGAATCACATTACAGTTTTTCATGACAAGTCTTCCATTTATCCAATAAATTGTATCACCACTTATCGATCGCAGTAAAATGCCATAAAATGGTATACAGACGGGGCAAGAACCAATAACTGAACAGGGGACCGGAGCCGGAGTATTTGGGCCAGGAACCAAATTCTCAGAAACATTAAGAAAACGCCCCGATATATTCCAGGCGGAAATTAATGGCATAGGAAGATGTGCGCAGTTCAACCTCGACAGAAACTATAGAAAGAAAGAGATTGTCATCGTCTCAGACAGTTAAGCAGCCATCAAAGCGCTGAGCTCAACAACAATCAGCTTCAGAATAGTATGGGAATGCCTAAATAGGCTAAATGAACTAGGCAGGATTAACAAATTATCCTTTCAATGGGTACCAGGACAAGCTGGGATAGAAGGCAACGAAAAAGCAGACCAATTGGCAAAAGTAGGAGCACAAACTCCGCTTTTAGAACCGGAACCTTTCTGTAGCATAGGAACGTATACCTACAAGGAAGAATTTATGAAAGAAAAGCGAACCAATTAGATCACGGGTTAAGGCGATCAAAGATTTTTCTAGGGCCCTCTCGCCCAGGAAGATCAAAACACTTTATAACACTAAGTAAGAACAATCTCCGCATCTTCACCGGCTTTCTGACGGGTCACTTCTGGTTAAGAAGGCTCTTGGAGATAATAAAAATTGAAAACGGAGAAAACCTTCTCACGGAGTAAAAGGCTGTCGCGAACAGACGAATGGCCTACTCGGGTGCTGCATCGTCGAACAGGAGGAACTTTCATCCATAGAACCATCCAGACTACTTGCTTTTATCATAGCACTAAAACTGGATGAGGGACTCTGATTGAGAATCACATCAATGGAAGCACCATGGAAGGGGGACGCAATATATCTGTACTGATCGCAGTGTATTAACACCTCCCTATATCATTCATTCATTGTTGCTTTTTCGAACATAAAAACGTTTTGAGTATTAAGTCAGGGGTTCCCAAAAGTGATAATAGATGTATTTAATTATAAGGGCTGCCTGAGGAAAGTGAAGTTTTCTAAACAGTGATTATTTTCAGAAACAGCTTGTTAGCGATTTTGAGTACGTCTCTGGAACTCTATTAAATTCTGACTAAAATTTAATATTAATACATTATAAAGAGGGTCGCTTTTAAAAACTAAAAATTACATGCTCCTTATGATAGCACCCTAAGATTAGAAAGGAAAACATGGTAAAAATGCCTGCGAGAAACGGTATCTTAAATATTAAACTTGCGTTCCCGGTTGCACCAGTAATAACAGTTGTTTATAGAAACAGTCTCCGATTATATAATAAAAAAATTAGTATGCTTGTGAATAGCATATCAGAAGTGAAAATATATCCGCATAAAAGAGAAACAGAGAGAATCTACAGGCCAGCGGAGCATATTAGGTTCGTGCGCGCCGCACGCTTGTCGACAAGCTTTAAACTAAATTATACCGAAGGTTTCGTAATACATTGGTATGTGGCTCTATCGTACTAGTGACACTCGTTTCAGGTTTGATTCTCACAAAGGGGACTTTTATTTTTATTTTATTCATTGGGCATTGGCTTGGGGTGTAAAAGTTGCGTACGAGCAACACGTTCACCAGCTTACCTTTCATACATATTGTAACAAGCAACGCGCCTGAAGAAGTTTCCCTTCAAAAAATGAGTAAGCTTGTGAACCTCACAGCGAAAGTGAAACTTCATCCGCATAGAAGTTTAAGAGAGTGTATTTGACAACTTCATGAAATCACATTTTAAAAATTATCTATATATGAAATCCACCAAAAAGCAATAATACACGTTATTCTTATGATCATATGCTAAAACGACTTTTATTGCATTACTTTTACAACACATTAAGAAAGGTAGTATTCGACATGGTCGCGGAGTATCTCGCTCTATACTTTTGATCACTTCACCGTAAGTGAAGTTTTGTAACGTCCGCGTCTGCTTCGGGTAACATGTTCACCAGCTTACTCTCGAGCTACTACATTTTATAATATGATAAAGATGTTTCACTTTAATAATAACCCTTTACTTATAAATTTTAAACACTTCTCACACAAATACACACACATTCGTACTTGTAGTAAAATTTCTCAATTTCTCTATTCGCATTCAGATCATTTTAAAATGTCACGTTTCTCGTTTTTCTTTTTTGAATGTCATCGGTTTGTGTCACCCTTAGAATATCTTATTAGCATTCCTCTTTACTATGCTCAAGAATACTTTCTGCAAAAATCAAAGACATAGTTTGTGTTTCTTGAAGAAGACACATTTACATTTATTTTAGAGTTTTGTGCCACTTTGTTGGCTTTTTCAAGTTGGCAGTTTCTGTATAGGAAGCCCCGAACTCATACAAATGATATATTTGTGTAAAGTATAGCATAGCCAGTATTCCAAAATTTGCATCTGCGGCTTGTCATCCAAAACAGATACAGTAATTTAGATCACTTCAGGCTATTGGGTCAAAAAATGCAGAAAAGTTAATAGAAAAAATTACTTTATGATACCAGTGTACCAAATTTTGTCTAATATTATACGGAACCAAAATATCTTACGTCATGAATGTAGCGTTTTTAAAATGAAATACCTAGTTTTTGAAAAATGCGACATTTTTAAAAATTTTATAAAAACCGGGATGATCCATTTAAAAAACGCTGAACTCATGGCGTAAGTACTTTGTTTTTAGTTTTAATGTTTCTTTGGTAAGATTTTCAAATTCTACTGAAAAGCATATTAAATCGATTGACTATTTTGTTTTTGAAAATGCAAAAAATAAGCCCTTCATTTAGTCCTCGTTGAAACATCCTGTACAGGGTGGCTCGAATTCGTGTCTATGTATGGGGAACTCGAAAACCGTAAGAGATGCAGTGTCGATGAAATTAAGGCAAAATTGCGCATTTAGGTGCCTAATAATATTGTCAAAGAGGAATTGGGGCGCTTCCCAGATGTCTGCTACTGAGTGGGATTACTGGCGGCGTTACTTCTTGAGCTGGGGGTTGTATATCAGATGGAATAACGACTCGCTTAATTCGAAACAAACCGTACGTATATTGGTCTTCAGATGCAGGAAGGAATGCACTTAGAATGACGACTATGTTTGAATACAATTTACTAGAATAGCGTAGAACGCATGACCATTCGATGAGGACTGACCGGACTCGACCTATTCGGCTCCCTTCAGTTTACTTTTAGTTTAAATTGGTATGAGCGTTTTGATTCGTTCAGTTATATTGGTATGCTTTAATTAGGTTTCACTTTTATCTGTGGTTCACTTTACTTTTTACTTTACGTTTTACTTTACTTTTACACTTTACTTTTAAACTGACGTAACTTTAGGGGAGGTTTGATCTTGATTCCCAGAGAAGCGTTTGGCCTTAATTAAAAGGGAACTACTTAACCAGATAGTCAAGGTCGGGAGGTTTGACCCTGGTCACCAGAAAAGCGTTTGGCCTTAATTAAAAGGGAACTACTTAACCAGATAATCAGGATAGGGAGGGTTTGAGCTTACAGGAGGAGCGTTTTGCCTTAATTAAATGGGAACTACTCAACCAGATAAGTTGTCGTCTACTTGATTTGCCCGTTCTTTTATACTAAATTTTGTTGATATCTGACTGATTGTTATTAAAACATGTTTAGATAATACTCATAATATTTGATCCTTCAATGTCAAGTAACAAGTTCAAACATTAGACTGAGTGTTCTTTTGTTATTACGCTTTCTAGTTTACACATGCCCCCCTCCAACTAGCATTGGTCCCCAATGCAAAACATATTTACGGTTAGAAGGTTCAAAAAGGAAAGAGTCTGCTCAATAAATAAAGACTTACTATATTCAGAATCTATGTCGGACTCCTTTTTGGCTGCTGTGTATATCAGGACTCCATCGCCATTGACTAGGGAGTGCCTCAGGTACATGTAACAAATATAAACCAAATATAAGTGCTTAATATTAACATTTTGTTTTCTATCTTAAAATAACTTTTTAAATGACTGTCATTTCAATTTTTTATCACCCAGTACTAATTTGTATTTAAAATCATACGGCATATTTTTATTAAGTGGTGTCCGAAACATATGCAAGTATCATATTAATTTTTAGTTGGTCTGCCGTGTATGTGTAGCCGAAATTGAACATTGCTGTAAATATTATTAAAAAACATATTTGTGTTAAAACAATCGAGAATAATTTTTTGATACCTTGCATTTTTCCTGACCCAGTATCCCGTTATATACTGTATCCTATATATTCCCAATAAAAAAAATTCCTTTAGTCGTATTTTTCTTTGTGTCTTAGAATTTAAAGTGTACATGATGGAAGTGCCCTGCCGTAAGTAAAAAGAAATTGAATAATCCCTTAAAAAAATTCCCTTGTTGTTTTACTGTCGTATTATTTCACCCGCTTTCTTTCTGTTAAAGAGAGAAGATTTGTTCGTGCATACCGCAGAAAAGCCAGGCGTGCACTCCCGGAAGTTCCTACGGTAAGAACTCACATTTCTTTCTTTTTTTTTCGACCGGTGTGCCCCTCAATATGTTTCTTCAAGTTTTCCATTATGTATTTCCGGGTGGTCCGAGATCAGGCGTGGCCCCCGGAAATTCCGGCAGGACACCAGCTCATTTATGATGTGGTCATTAAAGACCGGATTGTTTACCTGACCTACATGTTTATTTTTAACTTATTATCCATATTTATTTTACTCTAATTATTTCCATTATATTTATTATTATTATTATTTCCCTCTGTATATTATTCCCATATATATTTATTTTACACTAATCATTGGTTTTTTATGTTTTAACTTATAAAATCACCGGCTGATATTTCCATAAATTATAATACGCTTAAAATTATATTCAAATTATCTGAATTATATTTAGGTATTAGCATGTCCTAGCTTATGTTAAAATTACGTATACCTACAAGTGCATATTTCTATTTCAACTATTGTCAGCGAATTCCAAGTCGATGGCTTGCTTGTTTATTTTTTGAAACGTACATCGTTACTCTCTGTCAGTGTTTTGGATTTTGTTTCTCTTAAACATAATAACAAAAATTAGCACGTAAACTTGATCTGCCTTGAGAAATATTGCCGACTATTTGTGATTATATAACATTGATATGTTTATTACGTTGATCGTAAATATTGCCGGAATTGTTTAAAAATAACAGTAGATATTTAATACCTGTATACGTAATTTACAGTGACATCAATTATGTTGCTTTGACTGATGATATGATGATAGAATATGGCCTGGCCATGAACTATTGCTCAGTACTATTACTAGTTTATTTATAACCAAAATTCTAATAGGTGTTTTTCCATCAAAGTACCTATAGTATCACGTGCATTATAAGATCCTTTACACAAATAGTGCACTATATAAAAATCGGCCTCTCTATTGGTCGATCCGCATGGCCCTCCGCTCGCTTCGCTCGCTACGGGGACTCCAAAGGAAACTAACCAGGTGCTGACCCAAAGTAACCCAAGACATACCCAAAATCAGGAAAAAAACTGTTTAGAAACATAATCTTAAAAAAATTAAGTCCAGGTGACACCCAGCTGTCTAGACCCCTACACCACGAGAGCTCTTGACAGAAATTGATTGCATCACTAAAACATATTGTAATACAAGATGGATCGACCAATAAGAGAGGTCGATTTTTACATAGTGCACTATTTATGTAAAGGATCTTAAAATGCGTATCACGTAGTATGATTATAAAATGTTGATGATCTCTATTAAATAAATTTTTTAATTGGTTAAAAGTTGAGAATATTTTATCTTTGCAGTAAGCAATTTGTGTGAGTAATAGTTCATGGCCATATTCTCTTAAAAAATAACTTTACTGTTTATTTATTTTTAATACGCTCCAATTTTCCACTTACCTAATACAAAAAACAAAATAAAATAATTTTATAGAATATAAAAATTTCAAAAGTTCCTACCATAAATTATTTAAAATTACGCCTAAGCAAAATATATAAATTAAAGAACGTTAATAATAATTTAAAAAAAAAATAAATAAAAAAAAATAATAAAAACACATAATCATATTAATAATGCCAATACCATCTGAAAAACGATTTAAAAAAATAAAGTTCGTATTTAAAAAAAGAAAGTTGATGATGATCCCTTGAAGCCGAAACGTCGGATTTCAAACTGGATATTATAATTGGATAGAGCGGAAAAAGTGACAATGCAAAAGTGCAATTCAATTTGAAATCCGTTTTTAAGTTCAAAATATTTCCGGAAATACTCGGAATTTTAAAACTTTCTAAACGGCATAATTTTAGGCACCTAAATGCGCAATTTTGCCTTAATTTGATCGACACTGTATCACTTACGGTTTTCGAGTTCCCCATGCATAGACACGGATTCGAGCCACCCTGTACAGACACGTGTTTTTCGTCAAGTAAGTATAATTTTTATTTTTAAAACAGATCATCGGTCTCCCTTGTCTTTATTACTGTTGCATTTATTTTGCTGATATCTTTGCGCATAGGGCTGCCTTCGCCCTTCGCACTCATGATTCTGTTGTATGTGTTTAATGTTTAATTAAAATTTTTAGCGGACTGTTAGTTCTGCGTTACTGCCTGTTAGTCTGTTGACCTGAAAGAAACTCTTTATTTAAGCATGTTTCTGGCAATCACCTGTGCAATAAAAAAGACACATTTTCGCACAATATATCTTTTTTATGCTTTCAATCTTGGCGATGTTATTACTTGAGACATTTTGAAAGCTTAATACTTGCCCTTTCCTTATTGCGAGCATATTTTTCGCTGTTTTGTTGTAGTTTATATCCTAAATTTAATATACTTTTACGTAATAAGCAGAAAAGATATTTGAGAAACCAAATTATGCAAAGGCGCTTTAGAAAATGATATTAGAATTGTGTTTTCCATGCTTGTATGTTTTGTAAAATTATGTCCAGTGCTATTAGATTTATTCCTCCTTTTCCACAAAAAAAATTCAACTACGTTCAACCGTAATCGACAAAAATACCATGTATTTTTGAAACTTTCATGTCATCCCTATTAACTAGAAGAGGGCTAGTACCTTAGAAGCTATGAATATAATGATATTTAAAAATATTTAAATTGAAATTTTACGACTCTGCTTCAGAGCCATAGTTCACAAAATCGCTTTATTTCAGGTGATTTACTTTAAGAGCAAAGTAATAGCTGGAAATACTGTTCTTAAATCTCCTAAATATTTGATCAAGCTTTAAGTGATCTCGAGATTTGATCTATAAAATCGTATTAAAGGTAAGTTTCAAACTTTATTAATACAATGTTTGTAATGTTTACGAGGATTGAGTCGAAGTTAAAGATAGTTTCAAATATTTGGAAAGTCGTGATATATATGTTACTATTTGTAGAAAAATTAGTTGGCAATATAGTCGAGCTCAGGCTTGTTCAATATTTGCGATGAAAACATTAAACTCTTAGCGAAAATTCTAGAGCAATCCAAACTAACCCAAAATGCTCCGCTGGGACATATCCCAGGAACAACTTTGCCAATTTTTGGAACAGGAAAGTTTAAATTAAAATAAAAGTTTTAGGTACATTCAATTTTGATGTGCTTCTAAGAAAACACGTAGCTTTAAAAATAACTGGAAATTTTACACACGAGAATATATAATATATTGACCGATTTAAGTAAACATTTAATCGTATGTAACGACTCTAAAAGTATAATTTTCCACAATATTTAAATGTTTACTTACATCGGTCAATATTATATATTCTCGTGGGTAAAACTTCCAGTTATTTTTTAACTTACGTGTCCTCTTGGAAGCGCATCAATACGAAGGCGTAAAAGGGCTACGAGAGTTTACTTGTTACTCCGAATTCGGAGAAAAAAGTTTGAATTCAGACTTTAAACTCTGAATTCGGAGAAAAAATCTGAATTCAGGCTTTAAACTCTCAGTTCTGAGAAAAAATTCTGAATTCAGACTTTAAACTCTGAATTCGGAGAAACAAGTCTGAATTCAGACTTTAAACTCTAAATTGGAGAAAAAAGTCTGAATTCAGACTTTAAACTCAGAGTTTAGATGGATAGATAAATATTGCATTTGGGCTTCTCGTACGTATCCTGGTAAATTGTGCTTAATGCCCATTATAGCTGGTGTAATCAATTCACATTGTCAATATAATGAGGACAATATCCTAATGTAAAATCCACGCTTTATTCTAAATTCGGAGGTTAAAGTCTGCATTCAGACTTTTTCTCCGAATTCAGAGTTTAAAGTCTGAATTCATATTTTATTCTCCGAATTCAGATTATAAAGTCTGAATTCGGACTTTTTTCTCCGAATCCAGAGTTTAAAGTCTGAATTCAGACTTAGACTTTTTTCTCGGAATTCAGAGTTTAAAGTCTAAATTCAGACTTTTTCTCCGAATTGAGAGTTTAAAGTGGAATTCAGAATTTTTCCTCCGAATTCAGAGTTTAAAGCCTGAATTCAGACTTTTTCTCCGAATTGAGAGTTTAAAGTCTGAACTCAGATTTTTTTCTCTGAATTCAAACTTTTTTCTTTGAATTCTGAGTTACAAGTCTGAATTCAGACATTAAACTCTGAATTCTCAGTTTAAAGTCTGAAATTAAAAAAAACTCTCGTGGCTCTTCTACGCCTTCGTAGTTACATGATTTGCGCTGTCTGTGAAAATTTACATAATTTTCGAAATATTGCGAAAATATTTTTATTGTCGTAATTGTGAAAAATTTATAAGAAAATTAAAATAAAAAACAATAATATACTAATTTTCAGTAATTTAATGGATTTTTTTTCTAGAATATATTTTTCTAAAAATTAAGTTTTTCGAATTAATGAAACTGTATTTGTTTTTGAAGCGCCCCTGCCCCAAGGCACATTCGTTGTCCCTAAAGGCAAAGAATCTTTGGACGTGATCGTAACAATGGTTAATGATGTATCGCCACTGTCGGCTAAGACCCTGTTCAATTGACGTTACAAAATAACGTAGGTTCTAAAGTAGATCTTTGTGAAACGATTATCTTGAATAATTACAATTTCGTAAGTGACCAGTCAATACTGGCAATAAAACACAAATGACCATTCTTTATACATCTATTTTTTCTTTACTAGTACTTACAGTCTACTTGTAATGAAAACGCAGTATTTATTCATAGAAAATATCCTATCCTATATACAAAACTTGAATACAACATCAAATGAATTTAGGAAACAGATACATAAGAAAGAAACATATTATTTGCGAGGATTAAGTTACGATATTTCAATTAGGCCCCCGAACCAAAAAGTAAAACGTGACCACTTAATAAAAAAATAACACATCCAAAGTGTGTACCCTTACACTGTGCTCTACGCTCCCCTTACCCTGTGCTCTACGCTCGATACATTCACATTACTCATACAGAAAATATACGCATATCACCTCGTATACATGCACATACTAATGAAAATTAGTAACAAGTTGAGAGCGTAACGGGTAACATCTGACTAAGACCTCTATAATATATTTACATTTTTTTAGATACCCCCCATGGAGATTACGTCACAAAGTTCCTTGGGAAGGGTTGTCCCGTAAGCTCTTTTCGTGTCCCGTAAGCTTGTTTCGTGTCCCGTAGGCTCTTTTTGCGTCCCGTAGAACTATTGTACCCTTTGTTCTTTAAGAATCTTAACACTATTAGCCCAACTTGTAATTCGTATATAAGGGAATTTAAGTTTACTTGAACATATTGTCACGGGCACATTTGGCTATCGTATATCGAAGTGGAAATAACCTTAGAACTTGTCGCCCTTCCTTATGGTTTCGAGCGCAATTATATTTATTAGCGCAAAACCCTCGCAGATTCCGTCCAGCTGGCGTAGCGCATACTGTTTTTGGATTCGTTGTCGAGATGCGTATCGCGCGCAGTTACTTAATTGCCTTCGGAATAATTAGGAAATTTTATCAGATTAATGACAATGCTCTTTTGGCTACTATGAGTAGTTTTTTGGTAGATGCCGATACTTCGAAATCCCAGGTTTCTATTGTCTAAATCTCTTGGATGGATTGAGAGGAACATGTGACTTGTCAAGCCATGCATTCATTGGTGGAGCGAGATTTTCGAAGTGGGGATTCTCTGCTCCTTGAGTTCCGATTTACTGGCGTCACTCTACGTCGACCTTTCTGTCAGCAGTTTTTTTGGGTACCGGTTGGAATCAATTTTTGATTTTACCTTTTCTAGGATTCTCCAACCGGACCATTTTCAATAGTTTCAGTCCATAGCTGTGCCTTATCTTTTATTAAGTGTTGGTGTCTGAAACTGCCCTTTGTGGGATTTGAATGCTGCTTTAGAGAGGTGAGTTGGTTTTTTGCATTTTTTTTTCTTTCTGTGTTTTAACATTGTATGACCCACCTGGGCGGATTTGAATTCCCTTTTTAATCCCTTACAGAGGCCTTCTCGTCCAACTGTAAGGCTTTTTAGCGATAAGCAACTGGTTACCCCCTACACAGGTAAATTATTGTTTTTTTAAATTCTGATTTCTCTTTTCCTTGATGGTTGATTTTGATTACCGAGTTATAATGCTCTTGACTTAAAAGTTACGTGTGTATCCTTGAATATATGTTGTTTCACAGGGTCTTATCGTCGGGTCTACTCCGATCGACAGGGCTACTTCTATCGTCGAGTTCATTGCTATCAACGGTTATTGCTATTGTCGATTATCGCTAACGACAAGGTTTTCCTTGGCTACGCCTGTCTAGCTGTCCTACCTATTGATTCATGCTGTCCTTCGCTTGTCAAGGAAGTCTCTTCCTCCCCGTGCTCTTTTCTGGAAGCTGCCTGAGGAGCTACTCATCAACCAAGTGAGACATTTCTATTTTCTTTATATATATAGTTTGTGACAATTGCGTGTAATTAGCCTACGAACTCTAACTGTTATTTTTTTTGCTTTGTCTTCGAATAAAGCTTAACTTTTTCTACTTAACTAAGGTAACACCAAACGCCTGATTTTATTTGATCGAACTCTAAAATTCTGTTAAATTCATTTTATCTAGAACCAATCCGATTTTGGATTGAATTTCGAATTTTTAATTGACCGACGCAATAGCGTTGTAAGTCGAACTAGTTTTTTTATTATTATTCTCAATTTTTCACGCTTTCTGGCTTACGTTAGATACCTGTAGATCAGATAACTACTATTGTTGTTACGGCCTAGTAGATTTTGCGTTATTCTTAATTTTACTGTGGCCTTGGATATTTTTTTTATTCAAACAAACTGTTCATTATCTTTGCTTTACCGGTAACTTGACCGGCGAGTACTTACGCTTAAGTTTAACACTCCTTAAATTCTATAATTGATTGATTGCTACAATAACGCCAGGTCGGACTAGGTATTTTTTTGCGGCTGTTAGCAACGTATCGTAACTGATACCCAGATAAACATAGTTAGTTAGTAATACGGCTCTGTAACAAATCATGATTTGACGTCCGTTAATTAGCCATTGATTAAGTGATTATTCGAGTTACATGAATTTTCTCATAACGAGTAGATATTTGCAGTATCGCTGGCCTTCGTTTATATTTTATTGGTTTTTTTTTAGTTAATTCTTAACGCGTTCATCATAGATTACGATTAAATATTCCTGCATTTGTTTAGATAAAGCGTGTGATTTACTTCATCAAGTAACCGAGTAAAGCCTACTATTTCTCGTTGAAATACAGTTGCTATCATAAATGAATCTGCCAGAATTACTCGTCACTTTCTCATATCTTTCCCTTGATCGGCCATCATATATTTCGTTTAATAGTAATAAAATGATTCTTTGTTTGTATATCTACCTGTTTTATTTGCTTAGCTTCTGATTTCAATGTTGATTAGAACGTTTTGGATTTACTTTTCATTAATATTTGAGTATTTGTTTATCACTGACTGAGTTTATTTTGGCTAATATTCGAGTATTTGCTTGTTACTGACTTAGATTGTTGATTAATTTTTGAGTAATTATTTTTCCATTACTATTACTGATAAATTTCCGGTATTTAAATCCGATCTGAATTTCTAACTTATTTTTGGTTGTTTTAGTGATCGGTTTTCTTCATAGGAAAAAAATAACAAAATTTCGGTTATCTTTTTATTTTGTCGCGAAGCTTAATTTAAAACGAGTTCCATATTTCAACATTGGGGTATTTCTCGCTTGTGCCGTCTACAAGCCTGTGGCGCCTTAAATAAATAAAACCCACCCCTACTCTCTGACATTTGACCTAGGGCCTAATTTGTACGCTCGGCGACAACTCGTTCTAGCCTACGCATCGACACTCGTAAATTCATATAGTTCTAATTTTAAATTCTCCGACTTTAAAATTTCCTTTTTATTGGAAATTATTCACTCTCGGTTCCTTCTAAGCTGGAGTGAAGGTTTTGCCCCTATTAGAAGAACAGATAAAGCGTAACAAATCGCGCAATTTACGAGAATCTGATCACACTAAAGCACGAGGTTTTAAAAGTTCGACCGTCCCTTGAAATGAATTCTAAATATTAAATCGTAAAGAACTTAAGTGAAACCAAATAATTTACGTATCAGTAAAGAAGCCGTCTGGACTCCCCTGCGAGTTGCGCCTATAGCTGTGGTTTTACGATTTGCTCTTAATTTCAAAACTATACAAGCTGTGTGAGAAACTCAAAATTTTGAATAAGAGTTTTGGGGAGTGGAATCCCACCGCATATTCATATCGAGTGTAGAGACATGCCTTGTCATAGGGCGACTATAATATAAATGTTAGCTAGAATACCCCCGTTACGTCTTATCTTCAATTATTTAAACACTTCATGCATGGCCCTCCGCTCGCTGCGGGGTTCAACGAACAGGCACTAACCCAAATGAACCAAAAATATGGAAAGCCTGCACATTTACATTACAGTCGCGCTATAAAATTTGCGATCTCGTACGTTCGATGTGAATAAGCAATCCGACAAGTCTCTAGCCAAAATTATAGAAGTTGAAAAAGAAATTTTAAGGTGGAACCAGTCTCAAGCTTTTAGCAAAGCGAGTGGATTTCTGAAGATCTCGTTCTGCTGCCGCGTTTTTATGGGCAAAATTTTCCATTTGATGTGTGGGTGCGACAAGAGACTATTAAAATCCTGATCTCACACATTAGAAAAATTTATTAAAAAGACGTAAATAAGGGTGCCGCATATTTCCAGTGCTTGGCTCGACCTTCTTTACCTGCTTCTCGCAGCTTTGCATGTAAAAAGTGCGTTTTTAAAGCTTTATTATTATAAATACCGAGTGTATTCCAATTTTGTCGGTGAATTTTATTATTTTAGAACTTTTCTTTGCTAATTGGTCGGCCTGTTTCATTTTGTTAGACGTATTATTATACAAGATGTTTCAACAAGGACTAAATAGGGTCTTATTGCTGACTTTCGCTGTATTTTCGAAAATAAATGAAAATAGCCAAACCATGTATTTTTTTAGTAGAATGTCCTACCAAAAATATTTGAACCAAAATATCCTACGTCATGGATGTACTGTGTTTAAAATGGAATATCCAGTTTTTGGAAAATGTGACCTATATAAAAAGAAACTCTTATAAAAACCTGGATGATCCATTTAAAAAACGCTGAACCCATGGCGTAAGTATTTGGTTTTTAGTTTTAAAGTTTCTTTGGTAAGATTTTCAAATTCTACTGAATTGACTCTTTTGTTTTTTTTTCAACAATATAGGGAGTATAAAAAATATGCCCCCGATCAGTCCTCGTTGGAACATCCTGTACAGACACGTGTTCTTCGTCAAGTAAGTATAATCTTAACTTTTTATTTTTAAAATGGTCATCGGTCTCCCTTGTTGTTACCGTTGTATATCATTTCCTGATATATTTGCGCCAAGGGCTGCCTTCGCCCTTTGCTCATATGATTCCGTTTTATGTTTTTGATGTTTAATTAAATTTTTTAGCGGACTAATATTTTTGCGTTTTTGCGTGTTTTTATAGCACTTACGTTGTCCTAAATGAAACTTTTTATTTAAGCATGTTTCTGGCAATCACCTGTGCAATAAAAAAGGCGCATTCTCGTACAATATATCTTTATTATGCTTTCTACTTAGGAAGCTGCACCGCAATCTTGGCAGTGTTATTACTTGAGACATTTTTAAGAGCTTATTGCTTGCCCTTGCCTTCTTGCAAGCACATTTTCCGTTGTTCTCTTGTAGTTTACAACCCAAATTTAATATACTTTTACATAATAAACAAAAAAGGCATTTGAGAAACCAAATGATGCAAAGTTGCTTTAGAAAGCTATATTAAAATTATGTTTTTATTACTTGTATGTTTGTAAAAATATCTCCAATGCTATTAGATTTATTCAACATTTTAGGCAACATAATCCTTTTCTCAAAAAAAAACATTTTCGACTACGTTCAACGATAATCGACATAAATTCGTACAATAGAGACAATGGGTTTTTTATAAAACTGGAAACGTCCTCGCGTTGAAAGACAAAAATGTCATTAATTCAAGGCACGACTCCATTTACCTTTAGTGTAACCATATAATAATTTTTGCAGTGAACTACATTGGTTCAATGAAGCCTATTGATCATATTTTCGTAATTTTATAAATATGTGCGAGAATTTCATATATGAGGCATTTATTGGAAGTCATCATTGTGACTGAATTCTAACCACGTTGTCTTACTCAACTTTACTTTAAAGGAGAACATGTAAGCCGAAAGTTCCACAAGAATTATGCCAGAGAATCGGATATGCGACTCCTGTCATATTGGAAAAAATAAGGTGCGAATTTAAACACAAACTTTATCATTGGTCATTCTGAGCATCTCTTGAACAAAACACGAAATTAATAAATTAAAACCATTTGCATTCCAAGGAAGGCAAAGTGCATCCGTCCAGAGGTATTGTAACAGTCCGCTTTTGCCAGTGTCAAATATTTTTAAATTTGATTTTATACGCCGCATTTAGCAAAAAAATGCTGTATTTTGCTGTAGGATTTATTGAAAAGAGGTCAATACTGCTCGAAGATAATTATTATTTCTAAATTTATTGATTTGCTGACAATAAGCTTAAAATTGCCGTATTCCTTAATGTAAATTAACTCTATTCTAAATATAGGTTAACGATATATTCGTATTAGCTTTTATAACACTTTGTGACTATATTTATTTTGGTTGATAAGCAAACTACAGTTCGTTTAAGTTTGATCAAGTCACTAAAATAGGATATTATGCTATTAGTATAACTTAGCTTGATTTATATTACTTTACCGTAGAACAGCCAGCAAGCCTTTCTATTTTTTTAAAGAATTGTGTTGATAAAGCCTACTGTAAAGTCCCATCAGATTCGTCAAATTCATATTTTATTTTCGGATTGAATATTTCATAACTTTTTGGGATTCCTGATTCGTTTAATTCGATCTCCGGCTGATATTTCATAACTTTTGGGTACCACTGTCTGGCTGCTTACAGATATTTATATATTCTCTTTCCACCCGGCATGCTGCGCTTTTTGTAGTATTCGGTTGTTAGTTCCGAGTAATAGGAATAAGCTATTTCTCATAGTTGCAGCTGTCGATTTAAATTTTTAAAAGTTTATCATTTTGTTGGGGAATATTCTCTGATATTTGTAACGCTCAGTTCCCAAACAAATACAAACCTAAATTTACATAAATATACAAGTTTACAATAATCTCCAACTTCACAATAATCTCCAAGTTCACAATCGGTGGTACAGCCTTTAGTGCAGGAATAATGGGGGCCCCAGCTTTTAGACAGTGGAGAAGGGTCATGGTGAGTTATAATGCCTGAGCGCCACGCGGTTAACTTATCGCCATGCCCTGATATTGGATCTTCAGTGAGATTCGACCAATAACCACGAATTGCTCTCCTCCCCGCTGTAACCTATTGAAAAACTTGGAAGGGGAAACAAAAAGAAATATCACCCCAATTAAACAAAAATATCAAGTGTATATTCCGCATTGGTGACTATACTGTTGAATTAAATAAGAAAAATAATTGCTAGCAGAAGAATTTCTTGTATATGTAGCTATGACAATTAATATATCAATGTATGCTAAAGATGGAATATTAAAAGTAACGGTTTAATGTTAAATAGTACTTTATGTTATATCTACGGCGCCCTATAAACACGAATACGTTATCACGTGTCGTTTACATGCCCTTGATTGGTGTTATCAACCTATGCGGTACAAAAATATGATAACTTCTTCTACTTCTACACTCTAAATAACAATAAGCGAGAAGTTAACGTGCTAGTTCAAATGTACTAGATTCATGTAAGTATAATATTCACCTATTAAATGGTATCCGTACCAGAGGTAAACCTATATGATTACGCGTCGATACGCTATGCTTATATGCGAACAGTTTCAAAACTATTTATATTATACGACGCTGAAAAGGAGTAAAACACGCGATCAAGACTACGCTGAAATGAATTAATAACACGCCAAAACTATCCGGATTAGCTGGATAATCCAGTATACCTATGCTAACTATGGAGAATAATTCGTTACTCCCAAATAACTTGAAGGTAGCTATATTTTAAATTAAGTCAAATCATTAATACTCTCATTAAGCAAATTCATCCGAAATTTTAATTTAAGTAGCCCTAAATCACCAATCAAATAAAACACAATAATAAAATGAAATAAAATAAAAGTCCCAAAATACTCTAGATAATATCCTAAATTAAGACTTATCTGATACGTTAACAAGCCAACAGTGAGTTCATCCAGGATCTAGGTGTTCGTCGAATCACTGGAGCGTCAAGGTTGAGAAGACACACTCCGTATGCGTTGAGGCTTGGATCAGACAGCGAGACACGCAGTCAATTATGGTTACTCCGAAACCACGTGTTGTCGGAGGAGTCTCAGTATGCAGTCTGGAAACCCAGGTAGGAAACGGGATCGTAAGAGGACAATGGAAGGTCCATAACCAATGATCCCAAAATAAAAATCCAAAAATAGAAATCCAAAAACAGAAATCCAAAGATAGAAACCCCTGAAACAAATAGGGCAAATTAGCACGGTGATCAAGCCAAAATATGAAGGAAATAGGTACGGAACCTCAACAAATCACAGATCAAAACAATATCTGTATCATAATTACTCAAACAACATACCTTTAGATGTTAAACGGGGTTCAAGCGTGTGGCAGCTCTCGAAAATCAAATTCCCAAACGTGGGTGCAGGTGGTCGAAACTACAAATCTTCCTTCATCTACAATCATCCATCAGACGAGACACCATCGACGACCACAATCCTGCTCAAGGGCTTCGTTGAATAATCCCCTAACTAGGGCACTGTATATTTCACACTAAATATCAGTATCTCAACGAAAATTCCCAATTTCGAGAGCTCGGCACTGAAACCTACTGGTTCCTTCAAGATCACATAAAGTCTAAATTGGCTTGCTCCGAAAATGACGAGGCTAGCAGAATTAACATCGCGCCGGCCCAACATGCTATGTTGCCAACAGCGTCCCTATTTGTGACAAAGTATTAGAAAGTTATGATGGCATACTACCGGATTCACCAAATCAAGCGCTAAAACGCCTCATTATCGAAATGATTTGAATCAGTTAGAATCTACTTTTAAATGCTCGGTGGGAATATATAACCCACGCGTTATGCAGCAGTCTAAAATTACAATCAACACGCGCCACTAATAGCATCATGCCAAATAAGGCATTAACTTGGCAACCGTGTCGATCGTGAAGGCCACGCGCTTGTCCAGAAAGCTGTCACTTATACCGCCAAAATTATTCCCCACAGACTATATGAAACAGAACAATTTCCTTCGCCGCGTCGGTAGAAGCTTTGTGGTTCCAGCT
>MU183948.1:78423-93085 GCA_016904865.1 Pissodes strobi
AAAACATGGACTTGCAATGACCATCAGCAAATAAAAGAGATACTAAGGTACAGACAACTTGAATATAAAAAAGATAGGTATGAATCACCCCTAAAAGAAAATATAAACTTCCTCATACGATCAAAATTAAAGTTGCATTAAAATAAAAATTCGGATTTGATAAAATGGAGTAGATAAGATAACATATGGGACGCAAAGCAAATGGCGGACTATGCACAAAAAAGGTTAACACAGATAAAGCAATTAAATTATTAATTTAGGCAAAAAACTGTAGCAATAATTACCTCAATCGTGTGTGAGGCTTATGGGAAATTCGACGGTCTCGAAATTCGACGAACGGGGAAAGCCGCTAGAAATAAGGGAAAACACATTAGCGTCGTCCGCATGCTTCACAAGCAATAGGGGAAAAATTATTCCAGAGAAAATACTTACCTAGTACAGTATGTAGATCCCGAAAATCGGTCGTGTCAAAACACCAAGAGATACCACAGTATATACCCAATAAATCACAAACTTTATGTGGAGTCTCTGAGACTGCACTCACGGCAAACCTTTTTCTCGCCTTGAAAGGTAATCTTAGAAGCAGTCTCGATTGGTTTCCGTCAATTTGCCTTTCTCCTTCTACGAGATTAAACGCTACGTCAAATCTGCAAGTAGTGATGGGCAGAAACATGCCGAGTGGTTCAATACAAGGAATAATTCTAAGATAACATACGACTTAGTTCTCGTTTATTATGAGGGTAACATTACGGCGGAAGCCACAATTAAGGCATTGAAATCAAGTGATTCATGAAATACCAGAGAATATTCCCTAACAAAACGATAAACTTTTAAAAGTTTAAATCGACAGCTCGCATTGACAAGAAATAGTTCATTCCTATTACTCGGGTCTAACAACCTAATGTTACAAAAAAGCAGCAGCCGGGTGGAAAGATAAAAGCAGAGGTCCCAAAACGATCTAACGATCTCAGAAATGATCGGCCGGCAATTGGAGCAACGAGGGGGTTCTCAAAAAGTTATGAAATATTCAAACCGACAATAAAATATGAATCAACGAGTCAATGTAGCGTATTTGCAGGTTTTATTAACAGAATGCTTAAAAATATAAATCGGTTCGCTGGCCGTTGTACAGTAATGTAATATCAATCAAGCCAAGCTATCCTACTAACAATGTGCTTCGCTTATCAACTAAAATAAACATAGTCACAACGTGTTATAAATGCTAATACAAATATATCGTTAACCCATATTTAGAATAGAGGTAATTTACATTAAGAAAGTCGGCAATTTCAAGCGAATTATTAGCAAACCGAGTCAATAAATTTAGAATTAATAAACCGATGAGTGCAAAATATAGCATCTTTTTTCCTAAATGCGGCATATAAATGACACTTTAAAAATATTTGACTCTGGCAAAATCGACTGCGGCTGACCTTAAATTAAACTTTTCAGATATGTTTTCTTCAATATTTAATATACTGCCAGTTCCTTAAGCTATATCGTTACTGATACTGCTAATACTAGCGTCTAAAGCCTTTTCTCCTACTTGTTATCAACAACCGAGTGTTTTTTAAATATATTCTCAATAACAGCAATACTATTCTGAACTAGTTCTGTATTTGCCTTTAAGGTTATCAAACTTACACGCTGATTTGACCAAATCTGCTAAAACCTTATTTATTCGCTATGCCTTTTCTCGTCTAATGATATCCAGAATCCAGAAGCTTACTAACTATACCCTGGGCTTTAAAAATTCCTAAATAATATTCTTAATGACTTACTGCTAACACTCTATGCTTCCATCCATCATCCTTTTCTTCTACATGAACTCCTGACTAGCCCTAATTTCGCGCCTGATTTTCTTCTCCAATATTTTGTTGCCTCGATGTGCCAAAAACCATCCCAATACAGCAACGACCAAACAGAATGCTGCAATGCCCAAAGCTTCGCTGGTAGAGATTTTTCTTACTGAATCATCTGCAATCACGCTACCACTATTCCATTTCTGGACGATTATAACATCTTCTTTTAAATGGTTTGTACCCATTTTGCTCGTTCCACAATTTTCATTTAACTGACTCTCCATTTCAACACGCACTGGCAGGATCAACATCATCATCATCATCTGTGGCTTCACAACCCTGGGTGGGTTTTTGCCGACTCAACCACACGTCTCCATCCTTCTCTATCAAGCATCCGATCGGGGCCATCTTCGATATTCATGTCTTTTAGGTCTTTTTTAATATTATCTCTCCACCTGAGGCGGGGCCGACCTAATGGACGTTTTCCCCCTGAAACTATAGTCTCCTGGCCTTTATTTCGTTTATTATGCTGGTATCAGCATGGCAGGATCGCCATGAATTATTCTGGTCGAAGGATTACAGTTCTATCGCTACGCGTTGAATGAGGAATAAAAACTACTTAGAGGAATATTAGTAGTAACCTAAATTAACCCAAGTCAAAGCACGCATACATGGCTATATGTATACTTCGATTGCTAGACTATCCGAAACCATTCTTGTTATTATGTAAACTTTAGAATTGGGTAGTAAGCTTACCAGCTAATTTTAAAGTTTAAATAATAACAAGACGTGTGTAATAATTTTGAAATATCCATTACTGTATGACCATATTACTGTTCAAGCAGTAGTTAATTTTCAGATATGTTGGGAAAATACTCTGATTTTCACCTTTGGACCCTGGCTGTCTAGACAAACGACCTTTTAATATTTAATTCTGCTTAACACCACCTGCTTAGTGTAATAAATACTTATATGGTAAATATGTACTGAGTATGCAGCAGGTAAATAAAACATAGTGGAGCGTCTGCGATTTGCTAGAATATGCTTTGGAATTTAAATTCTAAATTCATGCTTTGACTTTTCAATTCAGATTTTTAACTCAGATTTCGTACGTGAACCTAAATTTAGGTTGTGCAGTTTTGAGCTTGAACTCAGAGCTTATTTTCTGAATTCGCGCGTTAACATGTTAACTCAGATCTTAAAGGCGAATTCAGTGTCCAGAGTTTAAGCTTAAAATGTATTCGACTGTGAAAATAATTAATATTCTGAATATCCAACATTTTTCAGCATTTTCCTTCGTTCCCATGCAAATCGAATCTCAGCTGAAAGTTAAATTCATTCATCTTAGCTGATAAAATAATTATGAAAGATTTATCTCCGATCGCATTTTTCCTGCAATGCCGTAGAACGCCATTACTGGAGTGATAAATCACTTACACAAAACTATGAACAACATTTCCTCAAGTTAGCGAGAAGATTTTCACGTCATTTCTAAGAGAGATAATTTATAAAGTTTTTAATTTCAAATTGAAGAGGATAACCCATTATCTGCGTTCGAAGTTTCAGAGACAAACTAAATGGCACTTAAGGCAACATCTTTGTAGCCACTCGAAAAAGATTTAAAATCCTTTGGCGTTAAAGCTTCAATTATCTATTAGCACTATTATTTGGCTTCTATTCTAATTGGCTTTTATTGACTGAATAGCTTATTCAGACTGACGAAAACAATGGCAAATTCATTCCACTTGAATACATAAAAAATATTTTTTTTTTAAACCATAATGACTAAATATCGTATGGCAACTGCTGCGTAGTGAATAGTACACATAACCATTATCACACAAGACTTTGTTTCTCTTAGACCGGACACATGTAGAGGATACAGTGTTATAATGTCAATATGTTGCACTTTTAATCCGCTTTTATTAATTGTGATTTAAGTTGACAAAAACAAACTTAAGAAGATACTGAGGGGCAAGAGGTTAGAAGCATATTAATAATATTTATTCCTAAGTTATTGAGCTGCGCTAGAGTGTAAAATAAATGATTGAAAATTTCAACAAACAGTGAATTTATTTTAATCTCCGTATGACGAAGTTTAGACTGGAAATAAAATTATGGTGGAATATTCTTGGTGATTTGAGTACACTGGTTCACTACCTTGAAGTTTTTTCGTTCTTCCCGGATGGTGATGCCAAGTCTGTCTTATGATGTCATTGGAACATATCCTGGTTGCCTGATTGAGCCAAAATATGAAAAATAGCAGTCCAAGGCAGTTAAAGAGGTCATCAACTATTTTTTTCTCAATTTGGTGGGGAACGTGAGTTAATTTAGTTTAGATTTCTTATAAAATCAGAAGATTGAGCGCTGTCTTCGTTATAAATTATTAACCAGACTCTATCTGACCATAAAGGCACTCTTCTTAGAGGCTAGAAAACTAGATCACGATCAAGACATTACAACGCTAAATCTACTGAAAGAAAGCGAGTGCTCCCTAATAAAGATACCTAAATAAATCGGTACTCAAAAAAAATATCACGAAGCTCGTCGCAAATTTCATGAAACTATGCCCGATTTATTCTAACAAACTTTGAGCTTGTCTCGGCTAGTTAAAAATCTTAAAATTATCAACTGACAAGAATAAAGCAAACTGAAGCTTAGATTTTGATTTATTTATCCGAGCAAAAAGAATGATCTTAATTTTCGAGAATCGAGTAAGTTAAATTTCAGATTCCGACCTATTAATCAGAACAAAGGAAATTATCTTAGTTAGAGAAAAAAATAGAATAGTTAAAGCTTAGATCTTGAGCGAACAAAATTACCGTTTACCGAAAAAGGGGAAAAATATTAATAATAAAGTAGGTAAGTAAGGTAAAGTAGCTCACATTCAGATGATGGCTTCTTGGAGGTTTTCCGGGAGGAAAAAAACCATACACTTCCTCTGATGAAGAAGGACTCTAACGGTATCCGTAACAAGTCACAATCCAGAGACCATTGGCGTGGCCAAGCGACTGAGCTGTAAATGCTCGTAAATGAAACCCTGTCTGTCAAAATAATCAGTCGGTTGAAGTACCCCGACGGTCGAACCCTGTAGGACATCGAAATATTCAAGGTTCTGCATGTAACTCATGACCAAAGGACATTTAAACTCAGAACAATCAAAACAAAATATCAAGAGAAAACAGAGAATAAAAAAATTGCCTATAAAGGGTTGCTATTCGACTAGATCGTTGGAACGCTCAAGTATGTTGTGGATGGACAAGAAGGCCTCTGTAAAGAGTTAAGACGCAATTAAAATCCACTCACGGCGGCCTAAAATGGCGGCATTTGTAGTAGAGAGACAAAAAAAAGCAAATTCACTCACCTATCTAAAGCAGCATTAAATCCCAATTACAGCGCGAGTTCCAGGCACTAACAAACAAAACATAACAAACGAAGGCCTGATAATCTAAAAATCGGTCGGTTGGAACAATCCCATAAGGTAAGAGAAAAACTTCCAGCCGACCACACTGATTTAAACGGCAAGCCATCGTAGTGATTTCCTTGAAAACTCCCCGGAAGTAGAAGTTTCCTCAAATATCCCCACTACAAAAACTACGCCTGGCCAATAAATGTATAGTCACGCGTCACGTGGCCATTACCTGTCGTATTCAATAATTCATCCAAAAATGTTTGCTATACCTTTAAGTTTCCAGTTCCCAGCTATTCGAAACACTGTCAAATGTTTTTTCTATAGCCTACCCATCTACTCGAAATATATATGTGAATATTGTGAATATAATCTGGTATATCATA
Source organism: Pissodes strobi (assembly GCA_016904865.1). Classification (NCBI taxonomy): domain Eukaryota; kingdom Metazoa; phylum Arthropoda; class Insecta; order Coleoptera; family Curculionidae; genus Pissodes; species Pissodes strobi. The sequence goes on from MU183948.1 coordinate 84,021, forward strand.
CTTTTAAAATTCTAATACATTACTTTCACGCCTAAACTTATTTAGATCAGAAGTGAGATACCACCAATGCCAAATGATTTTCAACTAGGAGTAGTATTTAGCGTCGCCACAGCGCGCCGTGACATTTCCTTTAACAGTTATTAGTTTCTGGTTTGAATCCACTGATGTATATATTCTGCAATTAAAATAGCATTAAGAGAATAGTGCTATTACGTAATTACAAATGTTTATTAGATTCATTGCCAACTTTCAGTTTTAGGGAAAAAGTGCTGATGTGTTTCAAAATATTCGCAGATATTCGTCCATGAATAGTACATATTTAACTAGTAAATTATCTGTTAAAACTTCTTGTCAAAACTATTCCCTATTTTCCATTTCAGGGAGAGACAACTGATGTTATGTTTCTAAACACGTGAATTTCACCACAATCGCAATCGATTAAACTTAATGGGAGGAAAATCTGTTGTTTCAGGTATACGTGGATGAGCAGTCGTACATATTTAACTCGTAAATTATTTATTACAACTTTTTACTAAACTCATTGCTAAATTACAGTTTCAGCAGCTGATGTTGTTGGTCAAAAACACGTAAATTTTATAATTCTCGCATTCGAATAAATATAATGGGAGAGATCTGTTGTTTCAGATATACGTGCGTGTGCAGTATAAATTTATCTAGTTAGTTGATATTAGAAACAATCCCCACTCTATGGTTCATAGAGAAGCAGTTGATGTTGTGTTTATAATAAACCTTAACCTTTTCACACCTCAGGTTAGAAGAAACTAAAAGTGAAAAGAATATTTAAAGTTCTGTCTCCTGAGCATGCAAATTGGGCCTTATTCTAAATACACGGAGATGGCGCCACCAATTTGCAGACGGCACAAGTCAGAAAATCACCAAATATAAATTTCAATAAAAAATATAAATAATAAAACCAGAAGTTAAATCAATTCAAAACAATCAAAAAATCAAAACGTTACAATTATTGAGCCCAATTAATTCAATTCAATTATACTTGCTAATTACTTCCAATTTGGAACACTAATACTAAAAGATAGTAAATAAATCTGATAGGTAAATAGAAAGTTTGATTTATTTCCAAAACGGAAAGAATGGTTTGCTGGTTACAAATGTAAAAAAATTACCTGAAGTTAATTAAAATAAAAAAGAAAATAATATCCACGGCACCGTGTTATACCCGACAGTAACGACTATAAAATCTAATAGAGATAGTGAGTGATTGAATTACCTTGCTCGAAGTAATTCGTGATATACGATAATTTTTGAAAACTGTAATGATAAATGAAAAAGAAAACTTTTTATCAAGACATAAAGTTTCTAAGGTTGTACATGTATCTTTATATTATATTTCGATTTCCTCTGTGTATCCGTTAAATCATGGTATCGATTGTCGCAATCTTATTACTACGAGTGGATTTCAGTACTCCAACCTGTTTGATAGCAAGCCCCTTCCGAAGATGCTCATGAAAATAGGATATATCGAAGGAAGTTAAAATTGACGCTCACTCCTCTCATTTGGACTTCCCTCCGAGAAGGTGCCTTATGGCAATTAAGTTTTCAACTGCTGGTTGATGATTTCCAGATAGCATTTTTTGTTAAAATTACAAAGCGTAGTAACGCGTATCTCTTGTTAGAGACCGGCTATGCTGTTGTGAAACATCGTGTGAAAAGCGGTGTGACAACTCTTTTATTTTCGGACTACTGCCTATTTGTTCTGGGAAATTCCTTCCTTAGCAGCAGCCCGCCGTCTTATCTGAAGTGGACCATTTAGGCCGAGAGTTCTGCGGAGAAACTGATCTTCCCAGATGAGAAGTTCGGTAGCTTTTCACATACGGAAGGCTGAAGATATCGGCGAGTCCTGGTAGGATCTATTTAAATTATTAAGTGCTAGCCATACCTGTATCTATAATTTAGTTCTTGCTGTATCGAGCTAATACCTTACATTTTCCTAGTCAGAACACTACAGTTACCGAGAAGTATATTCTCTAACCTTATCTAGTGTTATAATAAAAAAGCCCTGCCAACATTTTATCGTTTTCATTCTTTTTAATACCTAAAAATATGCTATAAAATTAGGGCGTTTGGGTTATTAATGCTAAGTTTATTATATCTGCTTGTCAAACCCATGGCAGAAAATTAATTAAAGCTTTTTAAATCTTATTATTGAACTTCTCATCCCAATATATCAGTAGACTTGAGCTCAACTCTCCTTACTTGGTGCGGCTATATTTATTTTTATTTTATTCAGTAAATTCCTTTTAGTTTAGCATTTTGGAAACATTTTAGAAGTCTTCTATATTCCAGCTGCCAAGGGAATAAGCTAAGCGCAGTTCAGTGGATATTTATTCCCTAATTTTTACATATAAATTGTTACAGATTTAAGCAATAATACCTGGCTAATATTAAAATATTATATTAAAGCTAACTCTTCTCGTTAAGTAGTATCGAAGTAATTTATTGACATTTTTAACTAGTAATTAGTAATGTTAAGTTATTGATCAGCGACTTGCTAAAGTACCATAAATAACTAGTGCTACGTTTTGATTTGAAGTTTAGTCGCAGTGGGTACCAGACCTACATCGTATAATTGATATTTGATTATTGTAATTTCTAGTGTTAGAGTGTCAAGTTGAAACTTAATTACCATAGCAATTAATATAATTGTAATTTGAACATTAATTACTACCAGTGACATAAATAGGTCAGCTTCAGTGGCATTTCATAATTTTTTTTAGCATAATATTAACCATCAGTTCTAGATTTTAAGAAAGTAGATTGTTGTACCCAAGTAGTATTTTTTTAATAAACTGGTTGTTTGTATTTCTGGTGTTTATTTTGGAAACTGTATTTAGCCTATAATTCAATCTTAATATAATTTTTTACGCTCTTGCACAGGGTATCTTTTTCTAAATTGTATTATTCAATATTCATACAGATCGAATTTCTAATAAATTTTTTGCAGTGAAAATTTAGTGGCGCCCGCTCTAACTGTCATAAACTTTAACCCACGCCTTTAAAAAGAACAAAACTACAAACGGCTGAGTGAGTCAAGCATATGTACAGCTGAATGAGCGGTTAGCGAATAAAGCTGGTTACAAGTTACAAAAAAAGGTTTACGTAAGTATCCAATTAAAGAAATATTTTAGTTTTTTGTTATGCAAAATAGCGTATCTGTAACATCATTTAACAGAGAAGCTCACTAATTAGAAGCGAAAACGTAAACCAAAGGCATTACGCAGAATATTTTATCTGTTAAATAACCAGTCAAATAGACGATACATGATTAACAATAATCAGAGTTTATTTAAAAAAAGGTAAAGCGACTGAAAATGAACGTTAAATAATCAGTCACTAAACTACCAAAAACACGATCATGTTCCATTTTAACTTCCAGACCTCAGTGCGACTTAATATCATAATAACAATACATTAAAACAATACGCGAGAAATCTGGGATAACATACTATAAACGTAATTAAAGTAGTCAATTTCAATTTTAATTATGAAAAAAACTTCAAATTATCTTAAGTAAAAATAGTAAAGAATTATATAATATGAAAATAAAAAAAAGGTTAGCTGTTATTCATATGGCGATATAAACTAACCGGCAATTAATAATAGTAAATTTATTTACTTAGCTGACTTTCATTCTGCTGAGCTAATCATCGGCAGCATGGGCAGCTCTACAGGCAACTCCCAGAAGGAAACGCACACGATTCAACACAATGGACCTCTACGTCTACACGACGGACAACCATGAGGGACTTCTTAGGTCAAAGCAGGAGTATTCGGGTAAAAGGAAAAGCTCATCTTGGTTAAAACCCAAAGCTAGGAAAACTTACATGCGGAGAAAGTAAAACACAAAAAAGAAATCACTATTTTACCCGTGAAAATTTTATATAAAATTCTACTAATGCTAAAATCATCTACGCTACGCTGCCTCAAAAAATGAACGAGACAGTGTCTGCAAGGAAAATTAAAGAAACATTAACAATTACAAAATAGCAGTACATGAAAGAACCAAACAGGTAACTTACTTGACGAAGACAATGAGAAATCCCGATTGTAATAATAACAAAATGAAACTCAGAAATGGGCTCCGCAGAAGATCCTCTTAATGGTATTTCGAAGAAATGTTCTACCGCAATACCAAACACTGCTAGTCACGATGACAAACTTCAGAAGTGTTTCTTGTCCAATTTCTATCGATGGAGGATAGAAAGAAGACTACACGCAAAGTCCACAGAAAGTCCAACTCACGGCAGGCGCTTTCAACGGGTTTGTCGGACAACCTCTGTTTCTACAAAACTATGACGACGTCTGGGATCCAAACCACTCATATTCCTTTGGATTTTTCTATTTTCCCATTCCACTTCGCTGCCCTATGACAATGATAGGCATGCTCTATATCGTACCTGTAATCTTTAATATTAATACAGAACAAGCAGTCCCAAAACAAGTATTTATAAAAAAAAACCGGATCGATAACATCATGATTCCAAACAGGCATTACTAGAGCTATTCGAACGTCAAATCAGGATGTCAGTTTGTAACGGAATATAGGTTATTCCGCTCTACTAAATTCTGTTTAATGATCAATTATTTTCGATGTACGGGTTATGAATCGCCAGTGACATCTGTTCGCAAATGAGTATATTTCGCACAACTAATTATTTAAGAAGAACAGATACGCTGATTTATATCCATAATTTGCAGATTCGTGTCGATGCAGATTTCTATATTGAGTGAGTGACATCTAATCGGAAACGGGCTTATCTCATGTAGTTGGTAATTGAAGGGCGTAGTACGCTATTTAATACCAGCAATTTAAGCATTTAATCTACAATAGATACTATATTTAGCGTATGTTGAGTATTTCCTTAGTTTGTCGCCGCGTATCCTATAGGGGTTGTCACATGATTTAAATTATCCAATGAGAACATCGGAAATCAGAATTCGTTGAACGTCTTAAATTTTAAAGGAAAGGTCGTTTATCTTTGTGGCAACGTTTGACTCGGTAAGTGCTAATTTTTTGATCTTGAAATATTTTATTCATCCTGCGTATATTTCACTAATATTTTCATTTTTTAAATACATAATTAATAATTGTTTCTGTTTCGCTTAATCATATTTCGCTTAAGCAAGAATTTAGCATTTTTGTATTACACTTTCGATTAATTTACAACTTCAGTAATCTTAATTTTATGTAGTGACCATCGGGTTAAAATACCGATTTGTTGGTGGATAATTGCGTATCTTATTAGTCAAATTCATGTAATTTGACAATGGTTTAATCCAAATTTATAGAGAACGAAATTATTTCATCGTTTAGCGGTCACGGTATGTTATTTTACGTATTTTCATTTAAATTGAACAGTATTATTGGGGAGATTCTCGGAGTGAATTTTATATATTCCTGTAAAGGTAGTAAATTGAATTTTTAGTAGAATTTCTCTGAATTTTCCCTCATAGAATCGTTGGTTATAATATTTTTTCTTTTCAGGCTTATTGCATTAAAATTTCAGTTTATTTGTAACATCAAGGAAATAATTATTAGCACTTGCCCTGTCACGTTTCAACACTGATGTATCGACGTTAGTTTGCATTTATGGGAGGTTAGGCTCACAAGTGTGAATTTACCTGTTTTTTTCTTATCTTTTATCTAAATTCCTATCTCAATGCGAGATAGTGATTACCTTATCTTTGTCTCTAATTAATTGAGGTGTAATTACGCTCAATTATCGTTTATGTGCCAAGGGCCATATATGTATAAAAAGTAATAGAAATTACTTATTTTAGAGTAAGACTCGTTTATAGAGAGGTTGTACCTCTATTTTTTCATTTTATCATTAAAATCAGGCTATTTTTTATTTAGATTTGCCGAGAGCCACTGTTTGGAACGAAGTTTCATAATTTTCTTTTGAATTTCATATCTTAAAGTAAAGAAAAGAAATATCTTGAGTAATAGTAATTATTTGTAGTGTTAACCATAGTTATTTATAATTTTTGCTCAACTTAAAAATGCAATTTAAGTTCTGATTATACCTGCTCTAATGAGTAAATTTTCAAATTGTCGATTAATACCTCCTATGTGATAGTCTATCTGAGGTCCACAGGATATTTCCTTGAATAATTTTATAATTAGCGATATACATTGGTCTAAAATTAGGTTATTTTCTCTTCCATATATACAATTCCCGAGTCGACTGGGAAAAAACATCAGCAGTCCATCCACGTCGCCATAGCAAACTGACAGAGGGAACAGATACCCACAACCTTTAAGTCCTAGATGTCCTCAAGTTAATTGAACTTGAAAATAGTCAGAAGTAGGTTACAGTAGAAGTCCCAATACGGTTGCTTGGTTACGGTATAGTTGGACAAGCTAAGTATTAGCCAATCCGAAGAGGAATATATTTGTACATACCATTGTAATCATCTTACTTATTCAGTCATTTTTTTTTAATCTATTACATTAGTTTTAATTCTCATTGCTAGTCAATTTATTCAAAACTTATATATCAAATAAGTTAAATTGTAATTTAATTGCATTGATAATCTTCATTTTACATGATACCATCATAACTCATAATTGTGAATTAACTGTTAAATTAATATACATTGTTGTTTTAAAAAATACTTTGTTTACTTTATTACAGGACCGGGTTATGTAAGACGCGAATTAAAAGTGCAACTTTTTCATATTCTTATCTTTATAATTATTAATATCTAAGAATTCATTTTCTGTATGCATTGTCTCTAAGAATTCTGGCGCTCACAATTAAAAAAATATAATAATGAAAGAGATAACTCACACCCTCAGTGAAAAAGAATCTCAGATTTAAATAAACTAAATAAATTTACTTTCGCTTTATCCTTACAAATTGGCGACTGAGCTAGTATATCATTATTAAGTGACGCCAAACTGTTTATTTCATCACCAAGTGGCGCCCAATTAGTTACAAAGTGACACATCCAACGTGTGGCGCACTATATAATCACAAGTTTCCTGAATTTTTAGTCACTAAGAAATGGATTTAAAAAAATGAATGCTATATTAAAGAAACTCAACTAAACGGGAATAATACGTCATTTTATGATGATATAGGTCCACAAAGAACTTCCACTATGAAGTAGCAATTACAAAATAAAGTAAGGTTAATTTTGTCCCAAAATGACATCGCGATTTTATTTTCATGGATGAAAAGTGGATGAAAACATCAATGAAAATAAAATCGTGACAAGTCATTTTGGGACAATGACCCTAACTTTATTTTGTAATTGCTACTTCATGGTGGATGTTCACTATAAAATACCGTGTTGTTTCCGTTTTACTTTAATATAACATTACTTTTTCTTAAATTAATTTTTTTCTGACTGACAACTGAGGAATAGTATTAATTGACATTCTGGTTAGACGTTTTGCTTTGCAACCACGTTCATTCTACGAAAGTAAAAAAGCTCAAGAAAATTAAATGGAGGAGAGTTACTTAATGCACGTTGAGAAACGGGAAAAAAAGCTAGTATAACTAAAGAAGCGGATAAACCGTCTGGGAATTTAATCAACAAATATCGATTGCCATGGAATAGATGTGTAAAATACATTGGAATTGGTGTCTGCTAAATAGGTATATTTTTATAAAATAAAGGAATCGTAAGACCATTTAAGTAAAAATCATAAGCGAAACTAATATTGTAATAAATATGTTCTTAAGCCCCAGAAACCCACTTAAATTGAAATATTTACGTTTATTTAAGGCAGGCACATGTGCGGCCTAATTCACCCTTTCCGAAGGACACTAAAAGATATTGTCCTTACAACGAGACGAAACTGTACATCGCTCGATTTTACTAAAATGAATTAGAGAAGTAGTATTAAGTAACGTGGCACCAATATATGATGATATCATTCTTATGTGTACCTTTATTTTGAAATTTAACCGATATTTAAGCAAATCCCAATGACAGTTAGTAAAAACAATTCTTGAAAAATTATTCCAGTGGTAAAAATGATGAATACAAATTTTAATGGTAGAATGTTGGATGAAATTAAACTTTAATTAGCAATCAAGTATTCTACCATTTTCTGACCATTCCATTCACAATAATCGCAATGGAATAGACAATCTGTTGATTCAAATATACGTGCACTAGCATATATTCCATATATTTGACATACTGCATGTACGATTGTACTCGTATTGGATGCTTAAAAAATTATGTAACAAAAAGTTTAATTTAAGTGTAATTCACGAAATCATCGTCTGCTCAGAATCTTTTAAGCATTCTAAGGAACATATGAATATTAAAAATATACTTTTCCTTAAACTTGTGTGTATTTAAGACATGAAACAAGATAATGATACGCTTGGCAAAATTTTATTTTTGTAGAGAAATAAGAAAGTAAAATTTTAATTTGCACTGCTTAGGCTTTGCTATAACGTAAAAAACATTTTAATAGGAAAAATGGACTGACTGCAGCAGGTAATTCTACCTGTTCCCTAATCCTGGGGAGTTAAGCATGATTAACGTAGAAAAACCGAATACGGGACACTTTTCTCTACAGTTTACGGTCGGAACGGAAACATATTAAATAAATTAGAGGTAATGTCCTGGTTTTGTCGCAAACAGATAGATCTAATATAACATATTATGTAGTGGACAAAAAGGCTTCTAGTTGAATATGGACCAAACTTTAGATTACCATATAATGAGTTGTCAATTGCAAATCATTGAAACATATCGATACTGAAGTTGAAAAAAAAATTAAAGACAATATTTTTTATTTTTACGTGCAACAGGAGAGTTTTTTGAAAATCTTGTTGGCTCCTTGAGTACAAGAATATGTTCGAAAATTCAAATTTGGGAGAAATTATAATGTTATTATAATATTGTGTTTGACACATGATAAACTTCTGAAAACCCACATGTCCCTCAGATTTTGAGAACAATTAGCTAGAATTATGTTTTGTTGTATCTTGCGTCATTTAATATTTTTTTATACCAAATGAAACACTTTGTATTCCATGCAAAATTTAATCCAAAAG